>JAABKJ010075445.1:72285654-72298776 GCA_011634705.1 Andricus grossulariae | reverse complement strand
TTTTGATATTTAATTATTTGAGTCTTCAAAACTGCATTTCAAAATTCTTCAAATTCTAATTTGAAAAATTCCCAGTCGAATAAATAACTTTCTTATCATTTTCGAGTCTCAAAAAATTCCCGGTTTCCCGATCCAACAGCCACCCTGAGTTTAATATTTAATTATTAAATATTAATAACTTACCTTCTTTACTGAATTTGAAAATAAAATATCCGCTTAATGATTCTTCGCTCCATTCTTCTTCTCGCAGTCAAAGATCTTTTTTATAAAATACTTGAAACCACAAATAATTCCAAATAAAAAATTTCATAATCAAATTTAAAAAATGTCCATAAATTTAAAACAAAAATGATTTAAAATTCCCGGGTTTTGCTCGGTTTGCAGCCCGCTCAACTGCCAATTTTACGCGGTCAATTTAAAACCGTTCAGAAGGTTTAAGTGTGTTCAAACGGGTTTTAAAGATTTCAAGAGATTTCTAAACATTTTACAAGATTTGAAAGATTTCTTATTTGGAACAGAGATTTTTTTGAAGAATTATAATTCTGAATTTGAGCAGAGATTTTTTTAATTCCCTTCTAAATCAGAATGAAAATTATTATCCAAAATTCCCGTTCCATATAAAAAATTACCTGACTCAAAACAAAATTATAATTCTTTACTATTTAATTTATTTATTCCCCGTCCAAACTCAGAATTATCATTCCTTTAGAAAAATTCCTATATCAACTCACAATTAAATTCATTTTCAAAATTTCGTATTATAATTCAGAAATAGGTTAGCTCCTTTTTTCAATTTGGAAGAGGGAAGTTTTAAATTGTGACAAGTTCTGACTTGTAACAGAAATTTTTTTTAATTTCCTTCTTCTAAATCAGAATAAAAATTCTTTTCCAAACATTCCCGTTTCGTGTCAAAAATTCCCTGTTCTATGTAAAATTATAATTCTTTAAGGAAACTCCTCCCTGCCATAAAGTAAAAAGTGTAATTCTTAACGAAAATTTCCTGTTCTGAAATGAACTTAAAATGAAAATTATAATTCCTCACAAGTTTCTAGGGATTTAGTTATTTATTTTATATTATTTCAAGTAAAAATATTGTTTTCAACGTAATAGTTAAATTTTCAACCAAAAAGATGAATTCTAAATTAAAATGATAAATTTTAAGCCAAACAAATTAATTTTTAGCGAAAGAATTTAACTTTTAACCAAATAGTTGAATTTTAAATTAAAAATAGGAATTTTCAACTAAAATGCTGAATCTTTGAGAGGAATAGTTGAATTTTCCATCAAGAAGATTAATTTTCAACTAACAAATACTAATTTTCAACAAAAACAAAAATTAACTTTCAACTTAAAAAAAAATGTTCTACTGGAATAGTTCAATTTTCAATTGAAAAAAAATGAATTATCAACAAAAAAGCGAATGTTCCAGAAAATTGTGAAATTTTCAACTATGTTAGTTAAATTTTCAGATAAAAAAAATAATTTTCAATCAAGACGAATTTTTAACAAAAAAATTAACTTCGTTGAAAAATATTAATTTTTTACGAAAAAGGACAAATTTTCAACAAGAAAGTTCAAGTTGCCATTTTCCACGAAGAAGATTGATTTTCTACCAAAAGGAAGGAATTTTGAATGAAATAATGGAATTTTAAACGAGAGAAATAAATTTGCAACTAAAATTATGAATCTTCAACCAAATAAATGAATTTTAAACAAAGCAGTTCGATTTTCTACAAACCAGTTGAATTTTTATAAAAAATGATTAATTTGTTACCAAAAAGGACAAGTTTTCAACCAAAAAGTTCAAGTTGCAATTTTCCAGCCAAATAAGATTGACTTTCTACCAAAAAGGACGAATTTTAATGAAATAGTTGAATTTTCAACCAAAGAGATGCATTTTTAACTAAAATTACGAATCTTCAACAAAATAAATGAATTCTTAACAAAGCAGTTCAACTTTCTACAAGCCACTATAATTTTTAACAAAAATGATAAATTTTCAATGACAAAGAACAAATTTTCAACAAAAAAGTTCAAGTTTCAATTTTCAACCAAGAAGATTCATTTTCTATCAAAAAGGATTTCCAAAATGATTTTCAACAAAAATTATTATTTTTCTACCAAATAGAAAAAATTTTCAACAAAAAGGTTCAAGGTGCAATTTACTACCCACAAGATTGATTTTCTACCAAAAAGGACGAATTTTTAATGAAATAGTTCAATTTTCAACAAAAGAAAATAATTTTCAACTAAAATTAGGAATCTTCAACTAAAATTATGAATCTTCAACCAAATAAATGAATTTTCAACAAAGCAGTTCAACTTTCTAAAAATCAGTTGAATGTTCAGAAATTATTTATTTAAAAAAAAATTAAATTATTCTGTTAAAATTCAACTACTTTGTTAAAAAGGAATCATTTTTGTTGAAAATTTAACTATTCTGTTGAAAATACATTTCATTTTTGGTTGAAAATCAATTTTTTTAACTGAACATTTGACTTTTTTATTTTGGTGCAAAACTGATTTTTTTTCAAATTTAAAATTCAACTATTCACTCAAATGTTCTTCTTTTGGTAGAATATTTTTATTTTGTAGAAAATTAATCTTCTTGATAAAAAATAATTATTTTAGTTAAAAATTCATTTTTGTAGGTTAAAAATTCAGATATTTGGTAAAAATTTGAATAACTTCGTTCAAAATTTCATTATTTTGTTGAAAAATTAAGTATTTAATTAAAAATCCATCTTTCTTGATTTGTGAAAAAAATCTTGTTTGTTTAATCTTGTTTGTCGAATTCATCTATTTGGTCGAGGATTCATCTATTTTGTTAAAAATTTGTCTTTTCCAGTTGAATTCAACTAGTGGAAAATTTGTTAATTCTTGGTGGAAAATTGATTATTTTTTAGTGTCAAATTCAACTATGTATTAAAAAATTAATATTTTTGTAGATAATTTGCCTTTTGATAGAAAATTAATCTTCCTGGTAGAAAAAATTCTTCTTGGTTGAATATTCAGCTTTGTAGTTTAAAAATTCAGATATTTAGTGGAAATTCAAACTATAATGTTGAAACTTCAATAATTTTGCTGAACATTCAAATAATTCATTAAAAATTAATCTTTCTTTAATAAAAATTTAATTTCTTGTTGAAATTTCTTCTTTTTCGGTTTGAAATTTAATTGTTTTCCAAAACCAATTCACTTGAAAATCTAATTATTTTCTTAAAAGTTCGTTTATTTGCGAAAAAACTTATTCCTGTTCATCTTGTTATTAATTCGTATTTTTGTTGTTGTTCAATTTAACTAGTGGATAATTTGTTTGTTTTGTTCAAAATTAATTTTTTTTTTAACTGCAAATTTAACTATTTTTTTTTTGTCACAAACTTATCTTTTTTAGTACAAAATTCAACTATTTTACTAAAAAGTTATGTATTCTGTGGAAAATTTGTCCTTTTTTGGTAGAAAATTAAAATAATTTTCTTTAAACTAGTTCAACTTTCTACAAAAGAGTTGAATTTCCAACCAAAAAGATGAATTTTCAATGAAAAAGATTAATTTTCCAGCAACAAGAACGAAGTTTTAAGAAAATAGTCAAATGTTCAAAGAGATGAATTTCGAACTCATATTATGAATTTTGAAAATAAATAAATAGATTTTCAGCAAAATAGTTCAACTTTCTACGAAACAGTTGAATTTTCAACCAAGAAGATTAATTTCCTACCAAAAGGAACGAATTTTTACGAAAATAGTTAAATTTTCATTTAAAAAAAAAAGGAAAAGAAAAAAAAGTAAAAAATGGTTGTACATATTTTGAATGAATTTTTAACAAAGTAGTTCAACTTTCTATAACACAGTTGAATTTTCAATCAAAAAGATGAATTTTCAATTAAACATGACAAATTTTAAAAAAATAATAAAAATGTTCAATCAAAGAGATAAATTTCTAACTGAAATTATGAATTTTGAAACAAATAAATTAATTTTTAACAAAGTAGCTCAACTTTCTACGAAAAAGTTAAATTCTTCTTTTTTGGTAGATAATTGATAATTTTCGTTGAAAATTCAACTGGTTTCTAGAAAGTTGAACTGCTTTGTTTAGAATTCATTTATTTGGTTGAAGATTCGTAATTTTAGTTGCAAATTTATTTCTCTCGTTTAAAATTCCATTATTTCATTCAAAATTCCTTCTTTTTGGTATAAAATCAATCTTCTTCGTGGAAAATTGCAACTTGAACTTTCTTGTTGAAAATTTGTCCTTTTTGGTAAAAAATTAATATTTGTTAACTTTAATATCTACCAAAAAGGACGAATTTTATACTAAAAAAGATCATTTTTCCATTTTTCAACCAAAAATTGAATAGTTAAAATTTTAGTTAAAAAAATTAATGCTCAACCAAAGAGATGAATTTTTAACTAAGATGATGGAATATTCGACTGGAATAGTTACAATTTCAGTTTAAAAAAAAAACTAATTTAAAAAGAAATGTTAACAAAATAATTAAAGTTTCAACTAGAATAGTTAAATTTGCTATAAAAAAATAATTTTCTACAAATAAAAACGAATTTACAACAAAATAGCTCATTTTTAAGCCAAAGAGATAAATTTTCAATTAAAATGATGAATCTACATCTAAAAAAATAATTTTGAACAAAAGACTTCAACCAAGTAATTAAATTTTCATTACAAAAAAAAATAATTTTGAACAAAAAAGGTAGCAGTTCATATTTCAACCAAAGAAGATTTTAATTTTTAATAAAAAACAGTGTAATTAAACGAATAAATACGAATTTCCAATAAAATATATGAATTTTTAGCTAAAAAAGATCAATTTTCAACCAAAAATGCAATAGTTACACTTTTATTGGAAAAAATTAATTTCCACCCTGAGAGACGTATTTTCAACTAAAATGATAGAATATTAAATAGGAACCTTAAATTGAACCTTGCTAGTTTAAAAAAAAATGTAACCAAATAAGACTAATTTTTAAAAAATAGTTACATTTTCAAACATAGTGATGAATTTTCAAACCAAAAAGATAAATTTTCAACTAAATTGAATAGTTAAAATTTTAGTTAAAAAAATTAATTCTCAACCAAAGAGATGAATTTTTAACTAACATGATGGAATATTCATCTGGAATACTTACAATTTCAGCTAAAAAAAAAAAATTTCGAAATCAAAAATTCAACAAAATAATTAAAGTTTAAACTAGAATAGTTAAATTTGCCATAAATAAAATAATTTTCTTCAAAAAAAAAACAAACTAATTTTCAACAAAAAAGCTCATTTTTTAACCAAAGAGATAATAAATTTTCAATTAAAATGATGAATCTTTAACTAAAAAAATTAGTTTTGAACAAAAGACTTTAACTTTCAACCAAGTAATTAAATTTTAATTGCAAAAAAGATTAATTCTGAACGTAAAAGGTAGCAATTGATATTTAAACCAAAAAAGATTTTAATTTTGAAAAAAAAAACAGTGTAATTAAACGAATAAATACGAATTTTCCAAAAAATAGTGGAATTCTCAACAAAAACAGATTGATTATCAACCAAACATTTTTAACAAACAAACAAAATGAAATATCTACCAAAAAAAATGAATCTTCAAACACAAAAGACGAATTATCAACAAAACCGTTCAATTTCCAACTAAGAAAAATTTTTCTGTCAAGAAAGAGAAAAAATTGCAAGCAAACTGCTGAATTTTCAAACAAAAAGATGAATTTTAAACCAAAAACGATCCATTAAAAAAATAAATAAATAGAATAGTTAAATTTTTAGTTAAAACAAATATTCTCAAACCAAATAAATTATTTTTAACTAAAATGATGGAATATTCAACTGGTATAGTTAAATTTTCAGTTGAAAAAAAAAATGTTCACCAACAAAAACATTCAACAAAGTAATTGAAGTTTCAACTGGAATAGTTATATTTTACATAAAAAATTAATTTTCTGCAAATAGAAACGAATTTTCAACAAAATAGCTCATTGTTGAACTAAAGAGATAAATTTTCATTTGAAATTATGAATCCTCAACTAAACAATTAATTTTTAAAAAAAGACTAACTTTAAACCAACTAATTAAATTTTCATTACAAAAAATATTAATTGTGAACGAAAAATATAGTAGTTGGTATTTGAACCAAAAAAGATGTTAGTTTTGAATAAAAAACAGTGCGATTAAACGAATAAACACGAATTTCCAATAAAAAAGTTGAATTCTCAACCAAAACCGACTAATTATCAACCAAACAGTTTGAACAACATAGTTAGTATTTTTAACAAACAAAAAAATTAAATAGCCACAAAAATATTAATCTTCAACAAAAAAAGACGATTTATCAACAAAAAAGTTTAAATTCCAACTAAGAAAGATTTTTCAATCAAGAAGTTCAATGTTGATTTGAAATGTTTTTAATTGAGCAATAAATTATCAAAATTCCTATTTATTTATCGCAGGCTTCACAGTCTTTCCCCTTTTTCTTATTTTTCCACTTAAATGCAAACTTGATTAATAGATAAATGTTTACTTTTAAATTTTTCGTTAAGATTTCATATTTTTTTTATTTACAAATTTTATTATTTGGTTCAAAATTGAATTACATTGTTGAAAATTCAACAATTTTATTGAAGTCATACTTCTTGGTTGTAAATTCAACAGTGCGATTACAATTTTATTTCTTTCTTGAATACATTTTTTTAAATTCAAAATTCAACTATTTTATTGAACATTAAACTGTTTTGTTAAACATTCATCTTTTTGGTTTGATAATGGATCTCTCTTTGTAAAAATTTAATCTTTCTTGATTAAAAATGCAACTGTCCCGGTTAAAAATTTATATATTTCTGTTGAAAATTAACTTTTTTGTTGAAAATTCACATTTTTGGGTTAAAAATTAAACTGCTTTGTGAAAAAATCATATTTTCGGCTGGAAAATTTAACAATTTGGTAGCAAATGTAACTATTTGGTTGAAAATTGATGTATTTTGTTGAAAATTCGTCTTTTTTGGAAGAAAATCAATTTTTTGGTTAAAAATCAAATATTATATAGCGCGCTTTAATGGTACATAAACAGAGAACCTGCTTCAGGGGCCGTCATTTTGAAACGATTCTTGTAGTTACGAAGAAATGTGTGTTCTTGACCGGTTGAAAACGCTTTCGAAGGGTCAAGCGAATGAGTCCAATTTTAAAAGTAGATAAAACTTTACAAATCAGTTTTGGTTAAAATAAAAAATGTATGACAATGCGGTTGAAACGAAAATGACATACATATAGAAAATACAAAGACAAAAACGGTATACAAATTGCGCAGACATAAAATTGAATACCAAATACACTACAAAAGTATCAGAAATGTACAAGAGAGGGATAACTTTGCTGAGAGTTGGCACAGGATTAGATTTCAGAAAAAAGAGAGTATCTTAGGAAGAAGATTTGAAAGGTTACGAGAAATTAAAAAAAGCAAGTAGTTGAGAAGAAATTTCACCGCTGTCACCATTCTTGCGGGATCTTGCTCGGTTGAAAAGAGTTTGAACCTACTTTGCTCATTTAATCTTCTTGATTTAGAATGAAGAACAGTGTATTAATGTTAGGAGAAAAACATTTTTATTTCAATACAATTTATTATACGTTATCAAGTTATAAGAATATGATCGTAGAACACAAAAAGCAAAGATGATGGGCATATATGATTTAACACTACCGATATTTATCAGGAAAAAATGCAAAATAAATTCAATTTCAAATAAAACAAAACTTTACATTATAATTCAGACTTTTGTCCAAGATGCAATCTGAGAGGAAATTCAAACTATTATTTCAAAAACGCTTTTTTAGCCGCAAAGGGTTGCTGATTATCAACAGATCGTACCTTCAGGTTGCTCTTAGAACAATGTACGGAGACAAGTTATTAGCTTGAAATTAAAACTTGAACTGATGAAAATTAAAACAGATTAACTTGCGAAGATTTTCAGCACAGGGCAACACCTGGGTTGCCAAGAAGAATCCTCGAACTCCTGGAAATTGACAGAGTTGATTTGGAAGGAACAATTGAGGGTGGTTACTTATTTGAAAAGGGAAGGGGCCCATGCCCAAAGGTGACGTTTGAAATTTTGAGTTACCAAAGCCGTAAAAATATTTGTAACTCATTTTCAAGTACTGCTTTCGAATTTGGCAGAGACACGCTTCGGTGTCGACTTTAAATGCCATTAGGCAGTGAATAAATTATTACTCGCTTTATTACTTCATTTCCTAAAAAGGGGCATGTGAGCTGGATAGATCCTAGGACATGGCAGTGATAATGAACCAACACCGTTAGTCAAGTATTTATTTGGTTGTTATAAATATTTTTTTGAATAGATTTGTCATTTCCAAATACGAAAAAACCGTTTTTTCATTATTATAATTTTTAATAACCATTTTTTTAAACGAATCTCTCAATCTGCCGTTTTCTTACAGAAAAAAAATGTTTTTCTCTTCACATTTCTGTTGAAATTACATTTCTGGTAATTAATAACCAAACAGTATTGAGAGAAAAATATGTTACATGATTGTTATAAACATTTTCATAGATTAAACTTTGATTCATCAACAACGAAATCGTTATACATAATCCATTAAAAGACCGAAAATGAAGCGAATAGCATTTTTTTCTATTAATTTGTTTATAACAACTAAAAAAGTTGAGGAATTTGATCTATAATGAAAATTCCTTCTCTGGAGAGTATATTTACCTACTAATTCTATTTGTATTCGGAAAAATATCTAGTGGCTCCATCTTTGACTGAACTAGAAAGAATAACTTTCAATCGGCAGTTTGAAAATACTAAGTGTAACGATCTTGACTGTTGTTGGCGCGAATTTGAAATTTATTTGAATTTAATGTTAGTTCTTTCTCCAAAAAGAAGTGCAGACTTTCTTCGTCGCACTCTTCGACTTCGACCAAGCCAACGTTGATTGTCTAGTTCTATTTCATTTTCCTACTTAAAATAACTTAATTATAAATAACAAACTATAACTACTCAATTAATTAAAATATGGGATATGAATTAAAGAAACAAATTACTCTTTTGAATGATTTATATTTTAACTCTTCCTTGATCAACGAAAATTTTACAAGTCCAAAGTCTTTTAATGTTTGACAGAATTTCGACGAAGATTTCACGTCGCGAGATGATCAAGTTCTGATTTCGGAAATCGATGGTACTCTTATTCACGCTGACTCCAAAACTGACCAAAGCATGATATAAGTATTACGCCATCCTGTAATGCAAACCCGGTCTAGTTCGCTTAATGAAAAACTGCCATTAAACGCGTTTCCTCAATTTAGGCTCAAATCTCATTTCACGCTTTATTTTTGAAAACGTGAAATACCTAATGATGATAAAAAGTTTGTCAGTTTTCATAATTTTCGTACTTCTAAAAATCAGCTTAAATTCCAGTTCAAACCATTTGATGAGAATGCCTCCTTTATTCTTTTCAGCTATGTAGCACGAACTTTTGATATTATGTTCTGCAAGTATAACTAACGCTCTTTTCTAAGCCCCTTAGAATATATTCAATTTACGTTTTTTTCGTACTAATTCCGCATTCCAAACCAGAGCGGAAATCCAAACAGAAAAACACCAGAAAATCATCAGTGTGAAATGAGTTGCAAACTATTTTGAACAACGAAAATGTTCATTTGCCTATGTTTGTTTTTGTGACCCAAAAATGTTGCAACTCAGAAGTACACTTGAATTTGGCCTTCTTTTGAGGATATGCGTTTTACAGTGATCTTTATAGAAACGCATAAACGGAGTCACCTTTGTAACACCTTCAAAATTTTTGCGAAATCTTTGGGAAATTATTATAATCTTTATGCAATCTTTGAAATCTATCTGAAATCTTTATGAAATTTTTTTAATCTTTGTGAAATCTTTGTGAAATCTTTCTCAAATCTTTGGAAATCTTCGCGAAATATTTGAAATATTTGGTAATATTTGTAAAATTTGTGAAATCTTTCTAAAATATTTGGAAATCTTTGCGAAATATTAGAAATATTAGAAATATATTCATGAAATATTTGGTAATATTTGGAAAATCATTGAAATCTTTTTAATCTATTGGAAACCTTCTGCAAAACCTTCAACATTTTTGCGAAATTTTTGGTAAATTATTATAACCTTTGTGCAATCTTTGAAATCTACCTGAAATTTTTTAAATCTTTGTGAAATTATAGTGAAATCTTTCAAAAATCTTTGGAAATCTTTGCAAAATATTTGAAATATTTTTGAAATATTTGGTAATATTTGTGAAATTCGTGAAATCTTTGCGAAATATTTGAAATATTTTTGAAATATTTGAAAAAGTTTGGAGTGATTTGAAATATTTTTGAAATATTTGTTAATGTTTGTGAAATTTGTGAAATCTTTGGAAAATCATTGAAATCTTCGTGAAATCTGTTTAA
Source organism: Andricus grossulariae (assembly GCA_011634705.1). Taxonomy (NCBI): domain Eukaryota; kingdom Metazoa; phylum Arthropoda; class Insecta; order Hymenoptera; family Cynipidae; genus Andricus; species Andricus grossulariae. Next base: position 72,288,324 of record JAABKJ010075445.1, on the reverse strand, counting down.
TCTATCGGAAACCTTTGTAACACCTTCAAAATTTTTGCGAAATATTTGGGAAATTATTATAATCTTTGTGTCTTTGGAAATCTTTGCGAAATATTTGGTAATATTTGTAAAATTTGTGAAATCTTTGGAAAATCATTGAAATATTTGTGAAATCTGTGGCAACATGAATTTTATATCTGTATTTATCATTTATTATTATTTATTATTTTTATTAATATATGGCAAAAGTTAAAGTGCGATGTTATGCGTCTGAGCAAATAATTACTTATAAATAACGTAAAAGGTATAAAATGACATACTTCAGACCAAATAAAAAGACAAATGCTCTGCTCATCAGGAAACAGGAATCCAAGTCAAATATAAGTACTTTTTTTTTAATTGAAAAAAAAAATGTCGAAGTCAAAAATATTCATGCTCTTACATAAATTCTCATCTCAAGTTAATCCTGAACTTTAAATATTTTAACTTATTTGACATGTTAAAAAGTTGCAAGCTCCACTAGTATCACATCACGGACACATTAAAAAATTCTTTAAAAAGAAAAAACAACTTTTTTTAAATTAAAAAAAAAAAGTTTTTTGTTTGTTTTAAAGAATTTTTTAATGTGTTCGTGATATGATACTAATGGACCTCACTACTTTTTAACATGTTAAAGTTAAAATATTTAAACTCCAGAATTAACTTGAGATGAGAATTTATGTAAGAGCATGCATTTTTTTGACTTCGACATTATGGTTTTTTCCAATTTAAAAAAAAAAAGGACTTATATTAGACTTGGATTCCTATTTCCTGATGAGGAGAGCATTTGACTCTCGAAACGTCATTTGATTAAAGGATCTTCTGAACATCATCAAGGTCTTTTCCTTTGGTCTGAAGTATATCATTATATACCTTTTACGTTATTTATAAGTATTCATTATTCAATATTCATTTTTTATTTATTATTCATGATTTATGTCAATTCTTTACATAGTATAATATTATTATACTATGTACCAATTGTGACATTCAATATTATGAGCATGTGCCCTTTATGAGAGAAAAATATTGAGTGAAACTGTTTGAGGGCTGATTAAAAAGCTTCTTTGAAAGGCTAAAATATTTAGAGACTGTCAGAGAAGATTACCTTTTGAATCCGAGGGACAATAAAGGACTTAATTAATTTCCCATTGAGGAAGTTTGATGGAAGTGGGAATGGCGACTGAATTCTTGTTCCTTACAATCAGTCGAATTATAAGATTATCCGCTTGCAGAATCCGCGTATTAAAGTGCAATAAGGGAGGAGAGAAAGCGATTGGTAACCGGGTTTAATGCTTAATTATACCGAAGTCGAGAACCCGGTTCACAGTTCAATTTCTTCAATCGTTTCGAGTATCATGCGGGCTTCGTTTGCTGACCCTTATTGCAATTATATTCCGAATGCATAATTTCGCTTCTTTACAAATTTACTTCCGTTTCTTAACATTTCACCAATCAACTAATTGGTGCCATTTGTTATAAAAGCATATTTTTATACACCCTCTTTGGTAATTATATTTTCGGGTTTTTTCATAATTTGGGATTTTTCGACAAAATTATGATGTCCCATTCCCAAATTTCAGAGCTCAAAATACTTTAAAAACTGGGGAAATACAAAGGGTGATGTTTCACGAAAATAGGGGAGTAAATTCGTTTGAATGAAATCAATGCATAGGTACTATATTGAATTCAATATGGTACATAATATATTCAATATATTTCTGGAAAAAACATTTTAAATGATTTCCTGAAATTTCGAAAAAGATTGGAAAAGATTTTAAAGCGAGATTAAAATTTTTTGGAAAAACTTCAAGTAACTTTGAGAGTTGCTTAGAAGTTTTGAGAACATACAAAAATAATGCATGTTTTTGAAGATTTTGAATAGAAAATTCGAAGCTTTTTAAGAATTTTGATAAGTTTAAAGAAAATAAACAACTTTTAAAAGTCGAATTATATTCCATTTTCGAGAAAATAGTTGAATTTTGAATCAACGAGGACTAATTTTCTACAAAAAGAGATCAATTTTCAAACAAAACAGTTGAGTTAATATTTCGACCAAGAAAGATGATTTTTCAATCCAAAACGACGAACTTTCTATCCTAGGAAACGCGGCTCTAGTCCTAAATTTTCATAATTATGAAACAAACATTTTTTGTAAATAATTTTTTTCTCACTTTTTTCATAATTATGAAAATTTAGGACCAGAACCGCGTTTCTTAGTGCTTCTTATTTGTTATCCCAAATTTTCAACTCAATATGGCTATTCGTGTGAAAATAAGTTTACAAATAAAAAAAGTGTCGGTCAGGTAGAAAGCCGGTCACGTGACCCACTCGTCACATCACCTTAAAACCTTTTAAAATTATTATAAAATTATTGCATTTTTTCTTCGAAAAAAGTATCGCAACCAATTAGGCTTTCAATTTAAATAATAATAATAATTTATATAATAAAATAATAATAATGGAATATAACTTAATTTTAATTTTGGAAATAGTAATAGAAACGAATATCACCTCAAAAAGCCGCAATTTCGAGAAAATTAAGAAAAAACGAAGAATTTTAAAAATTAAAAAAAAGGTTTTCTAAAGTTTTGAAGGGTTCCATGAGAATAAAAAAATCTTTTTAAAATTCCTGGAAAGATTTAAATAATG
>JAABKJ010075445.1:72077221-72285644 GCA_011634705.1 Andricus grossulariae | reverse complement strand
CTAACATTATCGGAAAAACGTCTGAAAGATATTAAAGCAATTTTTTTTTGCTAGATTAAGAAAAAAAATTATTTTCGAAAAGATTTCAAAAATAATTTCAAACTTGAAACAATTTCAAGAAAATTGAGAAAAAATTAGGAATTTTGAAAATTAAAGAGAAAATGTTTTTTAATGTAGAAAATTTAAAAGCAAAATTGTTCAATTTTTCAAGATTATAAAATTTTAGAAAAAAGTCATGTTAGTTATCGAAATTTTAAGAAGTTTTGCAAAGATTTCATAAAATTTAAAACAAAATCGGTTATAAAAGATTTCGAAGAGAACATTTTCTAAAGATTCATAGGAAATTTAAAATGTTTTTTTTTTTATTTTCAAAAATTATTTTAATAGAATATTCCAAAAGATATTCAAAATTATGTTTAAGAATCTGAAAGATTGTGGGGAAATTGTTTTTATTTTGCAGGATTTTAAATAATTTCCTAAAATTTCGAAAAAGAAAGTAGAGTTTGAAGTTTTGCATCAAGAGAATCATCCTATTAAAAGAGCCTTTGCTGAAATGGTTTTTAATAAAAATGAACTGGATGACTATATCAATAAAGTCAGTGATCTTGACCATCTTAATAAATCTTAAAATTCTATTCCAGAATTATTTTCCTAAAATTTATAACAAATTCCTAACAATAATTGTCTTATCTTGAATTTCTTACAATACTGAATACAAAAATTAACCTATCTTGCTTGTTTCTACTTCTTTCATGACCGTTTTTAACACTTCAACTGTTTTAGTACTTTTCAAATTTTGGCGCCTTTTTCTTCACTTCTACTGTATGTAAGGTTAGTTGATTTTCCTTGACTTGGCACTGTCAAGGAAAATAAATGTAGGCGCCTTTTGATACTGCGCTTGCGTTCGGTTTATAATGTTTGAAATATTTTTTATGTATTCTCATTAGAATTCATTTTAATTCCAATTTTGAATTGCGCGCCAACAGCGGCCAACCAGTGCGCGGCCCGAACTCAAGCGCAGTAGCAAAAGGTGCCCACATAAGCATCACTGCTTGACAGTCACTTCTGGAGTTAACTTTATGAGAGGAGGATGCCTTTCCATCCAGCTCTCATAATAATAAAAAAATATATTTGACAATTTTTTTTAGTTTTATTTAGTTAGCAGTCTCTTATAAATTATTTTAATTTTATTCCAAACAAATTTTTAGAAGTATTTTTTGAATTGAAATATGGTAACTATAATTCTCATTATTTTGAACTTAACCTCTATATTTATTATGATATTATTTGCTAATCAACTTATAATTTCCTTTTACAGAAATTTCGTACATTATATTTTGATCGACATCTGTTGATATATATTTTTTAAATTTACCACTGACTTTTTAAATTGATCTCAATCATTGAACTCTACTCCAAAAGGATGACTAGGTCTTTCGTACAGAGTGTAACGGCATGTGCCGTTTTGAGAACTAAAGTTTCAGGGCCCTAAGACCCTTTTACTAAATACTCTCTGGGCTAGTAATTTCTCGACTGGAAAAGTTCAAATAGCTTAAAGTAAAATCAGAATACGCAAGAAATGAGCAATTGTTAAGATGATTAATAATAATATACGAATATCAACAAAATAATAGATTTATTACAAATGACAGAACTAAGTTTTAAGTATAGCATCAGGTTTCAATTTCGTTAATGTACTCGTTATAGTACTGCGCAGACTCACTGACTACAGTGAATTGAAGGTTAGAAACTTGAGACATTGAGGTATTTTTAGTATCGTTAATGGGTGATGGCGCCAGCCAGACGCCAATAAAAACCGACCCTAGAAATTTCAACATGAAAACGTCACTCAAAATGATTGACGTGCATCCTGTCGAACTTTGGACCCAAGTCCTTGAACTGTCACTCATTTTAATTACCTAAAACTAGTAGGAGTAAAGTGACCTCATTTATGGTTGGTTATTTGGGACTTAAATTGAGTGACGTCAGCATTCCGATTGGAAAACGCTAAAAGTAGGGATAAATCCCTCCTTAAGGCCTTAAGCCTAATTTTGAGGTTACATTTGAATTTCATAACCTCAAAAATCTTACGAAGTTTCATGGATTGTATGCAAATCCATAATGCATGTTTGGATTCTTTTATTTTGAGGTTATATCCATATTCTGTAACCTCAAAAGCCTTGTGAAAGCAAGTTTCATGCCAATTTCGAGTAATAGACATACACGCATACACTTACATAACACAACAGAACATTGCTTCGAATCTGTGCATCTAACTGATGACCTCAGAGGGATCGCTCCGTCCACCCTAGTCTGGCCGCACCCTCTCTCCTGCGGCCTACTATGTAGGCTGCCGTATGGCAGAGTGGGTGAGGATCACTTTGCCCAAACAACAAAGGAGGACGTCATTTACTTTGCGATAGGTGCGCCTGGCACCTGAGAGGTATAATTTCAGAATGTCGGTTACAACGAAATTCACCGAGATCCAAAAACACTCAGCGATGATGACCGGATTCGGAGTACTGCCTTGAGAATGAACACGGGTGTGGCACAATAGGCTTCATAGCTTGATCACCAAGAGGCACCTTACGGGGTTTCCGCCCACATTACAACTAACTAACTAACTTTATGATATAATTCTAATTCTGAAAATAGAAAAAACCGTCTCAAGGTACATTTTTTTGGAAATTTGCGTCAATTGGTCAATGTACAGCTTCGGAATATCATCAGAAAAACAATTGAAACATATGTCCAATAAGATAACTTGAACTTTGAAACATTGCACATTTTTCGTGGAAAGTCAACGTTTCGCTCTATATTATCACCGGAAAAAAACTGAAGCAAATTTCAAAACAAGAAATACCTCAAAATTTCAAGAATTGCTTGAACTCTGAATTTTTCATATTAACTGTTTACAACAATATGTACGAATCTCCGCATAGCCGCGTAAAAATATCGAAATGGTTATTAATATCGAAATATGGAAATGGTTTCGAAACTACATATCATATTCTTATACTCTCCAATATAATTAACCACCAAGTATAAGATCAACGTATAAACGAATCTCATTGTTCCCAATTTGAGGAAACACTAAAGTTAACAGTGTAAGTAATGTGTATTTTGTTACTTGATTTGTCTAAGAAATTGTTATCCTATGGATTTGTTGGCCCCAAGTTTGTCTTTTTGTGATTAGGTGTAATATTAAGCGACTGAATTTGCATTTGATGAACCAGTTTCAAGGGGGAGATATGGTTCACTAAGGTTATTAAAATAAGGGCTTACGCGGGGGTAATGTAACCTAGAATACCCACCTGGAAAAATCAATTCGAAATGATAGCGAAGCGACCGATTATCTGGGGATATTCTGGCGCAATATTCAAGATACAAGAATTATTCGAACAAAAATAGGGGTAATAATTTTGATAAAGTTGTAATGAATGATTGAAACCCATAAAAAATGCATCTCACTAAAAAATTTATATGTATAAATACCCTAAAGGAAGTAAAAATATACTAAATATAAAATAATGGGCGAGACATGACCTTCTTGCTAATTCACAATATTTATTGAACCGAACTAATAAAATCTGTGGTACAAAGGAAATAAACCCAAGAGATGTATATCCTTAGATTCCTAATTTTTTGTGCGTAGTGGTCACTTTAACAGTGGCGGAAACTCGTGCACTTTTTCAAATTTAATTATTGGTTCAGCTGTAGAGAATCTTGCTTCGCAACTGCTATTCTAAAATTCATATCTATGGGTCGGCGGTAGCCTATTGGACATTCCTTAACTTCGTCGGTGTTCATGACCGTAGGAATGCCACTGCCTATGTTCATGTTGACCCGAGGCCTACTTCTACGTCTCCAATATATTCCACTAAGAATATAATTAGTCTCCAATATTGCAAAAATATCACCATTAGATGTTGTCAATACAATTTGTTCTGTGGTTGGTAGACTTGCATAAATCTCGTTTCTGACTAGCCGTAGGAACTGGGAGTTGATACTAAAAGTGTATCTTCGAAATTCGAATCGCCGATACTGATTGATATGGGGAAGAAGTCGAATGAGTCCAAGTTGCCCAAGTCCATATCCAAGTATCAGATAAGGAGGAGAACTGGCAGGTGGAGTACTGGTAGAAGAAGTACTGGCATGAGGAGACCTGTTAGGAGGAGACCTGGCAGAAGGGAACCCGAGAGGAGGAGACCTGGATCTGTATCGTATCTGAGAATCGGGCTTGGACTCGACACAATACAGGGATTTGCGAAGGGAAGAAGCAGGAATAGGTCGACCATGACGCGGGCGGGGAGTGTCAGGCCAATCCAACCCGGATTGTGAACTCAATTCTGCAAAAAGAAATATAGGAATAAAAAATAAACTCTGTTGAGAACATACTTTTATATATTAGCATATTCGGCTATATGGTTCCCTGGCATTTATGACAATCTGTTAAACGTTAAACTAGAAAAAATAAGCTCTATTCACGTTTCTTAAAATAGAAAATGATGTCAGAATTTTCGAACCAAAGGACTTACCAAAGGACGTCCCGTTAGAATTATTTTGTTGAAAATTGACCTGTTTTGTAATACAACTATTTTATATATTACCGTACTTACCAATATAATTAAACACAAAATATAAGACCACTGTATAAACGATCCTCATCTTATCCAACTAGAGGAAAAAGTATAGTTGACAGCTTGAGTAATTCTGTTAACTGAATTGACTAAACAGTTGTCATCTCATGAACTCATACGCCTTCAAGCTTGTTTTTCTAAGATTATATTTTATAATTAGAGATTCTTTGTCAAAACTAATGTCACACTTTATAACATTTTGCGTTCTGGAATACGAGAATTCTAGGCTTGTGTTTGAATTTTTTGTCTGAAAATTTAGAGAGATACGATCTAGGACGACCTTAGCACAATTATTCCATAATTGAGCCGCTGGTTGCAATGCAATCGGAATAAGTACACTAAAATCTCTCGAGAATACCGATTTCGGCAAACCATTCTAAAATCACCCATTTTAGCATGCTAAAATATTAGAGTGGTCTCGAGAATAGCACCCCTGTACTCGTATTTGTTCGTATTATCAAACTTTCAAGTTTCAGCATGATTATTCCATTGAACAACGCCATTATACTACCTAAGCTCGACCTGACATGAGTGCGCAAGCGCATACGTGTTTGTGAAAATTTCAAACGTTTAAGAAACTTTAGTCCCATGAAACGTTTCATTGTTGCCTTAGAGGATATATTACATGGAGTGCTCGTCCCTATCAGTGTTCCCGAAGCGGGCACCTAGCACTACTGCGCATGCGATTCATAAGGCGCTTCATTCGCTGCCTTTCGCGCGCCTATTTGAAATGTTAAAAATACAATTTTTTTCATTTATTATAATTAATTAGGAATAATTATATTTTAACATGTTCAAGTGGTACGTGGAAGGTTTTTAATATATTCTGAGCATTAGGTTGAAAAATATTATGAGTATTCAGTAAATAAAGAATATCATGATATGTAATGTGCTCTTTTTTTTTTATTTCTTGAATTATGCTTACCAATTTATGCTTTTAAAATGTTGTATATTAATCCAAATGGATATGAAAATTTCATCAATAATTTTATAAATGATAAATAAAAAAAGTGTATTTTTTAACATTTCAAATAAACGCGCGAACGGCAGCCAATGAAGCGCCTCATGCATCGCATGCGCAGTAGTGCAAGGTGCCCGCGTGGGGAGCACTGGTCCCTATCCCTGAAGCATTGTAGTACGCGTCCTTATGATAGATGTCACAAATCAAAATCTCAAACGGTGAAAGTGTATGTACTTATTTTCTTGAAAATTCATTTTTTTAAAGTTAAATTCGACCGTTTTTCATTGAAAATAATTTTTTAATTGAGATAGCAATCATTACATTTTTCGTTGAGAATCAAACTTTTTTGCCTTAAAATGAAACAAATCGGTTGAAAATGGGTTTTTCGTTGTTCAAATTTTGATTTAAAATATCTGAAATCTTGAAAAATATTTCGAAATTTTCTCAAGAATCTCAAAAAACTTATATTTATATTTATTTTTAAAATTTTATTTTAATTGTAAAATAATTGTAATTGAAAATTGATTGTATATAATTGTAAAATAAATTTATTAAAATTTATTTTATGAAGAAATATCCCATGATTTTACAAGGAAAAAACAATTTTAAAGGTAATTCTTTGTAGTATTTTAATAACTAATGAACATATTTATAGAATATTTTTCCTTGACTCTGCCCTAGGGTCAAACATGGTACAAAAAAATGTCGTGAAATTTAAAATAAAAACCGTACTCTGTATACATTAATTTCAAAAATGAAAAATATGAATACTCTTTATAAATATTCCTAAGCATTATTTAAATATGATACACATTGATTTTTATTTCAAAACTTATTGTAAATAGTTGGTAATTGTATAAATTGTTCAACATTTTTGTACCATGTTTGACCTCATTCAATAGATTTGAAGATTGAAATTATAAAGATATCTCCATTAATTAGTATTTAATTGAAAATTATATTTTTTGTTGAAACTTTTATTTGACATATCTGCAATATTGAAAAATTTGGTGAAATTTTGTCAAGAATCATGTGAAAATTATATTTATGTAACCTTAAAATAAGCAAACAAAATACTTAATAAATGAATAGTTATTCCAAATTTTGTTGAAATTTTCCTTTTTTCTTCACTAAAAAAGTTTTTGATTAAAATTTTTTTTTACTTGGTTGAAAATCCATTATTTTCAAATTGATTTTAACTGTTTCTAATTAAAAATTAGAATATCTTCATTAAAATAGCAATTATTGCATTTTTCGTTGAAAATTAGGCTTTTTTCGTTGAAATATTATCTTTTTTTGGTTGAAAATTCGACTGTTTGGTTAAAACTTTTTTTGCTGTTGAAATTTTGATTGACATACAGAAATATTACAAAATCTTTGAAAATTTTCTTAAGACTATTAGGAAAATTATATTTATACAAACATAAAAATAAATAGTTGTTCGCAATTTTTATTTTTTCTACAAAAATATTTTTCGCCTTAAGGCCATGTGATGAGTGGGTCACGTGACCGGCTTCCTACCTTACCGGCACTTTTTTTAATTGTAAACTTATTTTAACTGTAAACATATTTTAACACGAATAGACACATCGAGTTGAAAATTTGGGATAATAAATAAGAAGCACTAAGAAACGTGGCTCTGGTCCTAAATTTTTATAACTATGAAAAAAATTTGTTTGTAAATAATTTTTTGTTGCTTTTTTCATAATTATAAAAATTTAGGACCAGAGCCGCGTTTCTCAGTACTTCTTATTTATGATCCCAAATGTTTAACTCGATGTGGCTATTCGTGTGTAAATAAGTTTACAAATAAAAAAAGTGTCGGTAAGGTAGGAAGCTGGTCACGTGACCCACTCGATGCAATTTTCCTTTTTTCTTTACTAAAAAATTGTTTAATTGAAAAATTTACTTTTTGATTTGTTTGAAAATACATTCTTTTCAAATAGATTTTAACTGGTTTTAATTAAAAATTAGAACATTTTCATTAAAATAGCAATTATTACATTTTTTGTTGAAAATTCAGTTTTTTTCGTTGAAATATCATCTTTTTACATTCTCATCATAATGAGAAGGTATTGGTTTTATGTGAAAAATGATTTTCGTGGATTCCATGAAATGTCGAACAGTTACTCCCAGTTGGACCCTGCGGTGGTTGTTAACCTTTAGTTTATATATATATATATATATATATATATATATATATGATGGGAAAATCGCTTATTATAATATAAGAAACGTTGTTTAATTTAATGTAGAGTTTATTCAAGAGCAACCAATCGACAAGAATCTTAGACCGACATGAAATATTCACAATAATGTACAAGATGCAATTATAATGTTTAATAGAATAATGACGAAAATTAACCAAAAATATTCATAAATCAATTGTAAGGTAAAATCATCATTTTTCTATAAATAATCCACTTAAAACAATTTTGTATGAAAGAAACATTGTTCAAAATTTGTACCTTCATATTATTTTTAAATTAATAATTAATTTTTTTTGAAAGACCAAGTTTTTTAAAATAAAAACTTTCCACACAAGAAATTTAAAAAAGTTCTTGTATCAAACGTTTCCTTCCTTTTCCTCCACCTTGTCCATTAATTTCTGTACGTACACACGAAAATGCGAACCTTGCGGTGTTTCAGTAAAAGCTGATAATCATTTCGTTCTTTCTTACAAGTTTCAATGTTACAAGGGAACTTAGAAAGTTGATTCGCGATAGTATAAGACTTAGATTCTACTTCTGCTTGCTTAAGCAGTACATTATGTATTCTAATGAGATGCATCCGCAGAGATGCGGAAGTATGAAAATATTCTGTGCAGTCATTGTAACCACAGTGGTAGTCACCACTTCAATGTCTGTGGTATCTGTGGTGACTCAGATGAACTTTCAGAAATGGATTACTGTAGCTGTAGAAGTGACATACGTAAATCATCTTGCTGAAAGATATATGTATATATCATATACAACAGAGATTCCTAATAGGTAAAGTTTAATGTCATTAATATTTTTTATCTAGAGCGGTTTAAGGTACATTCATTCAAAATTTAACCTTCCTAAAAAATATTAATTAAATTATGAAAATTCATGGTCGGGATTTGAATTGACCCTTTGGTATTAAAATACTTTATGTTTCTTCGTATGGGCTGTAGGGTCAGTTATCAAAATATTGTTTTTTCTTAATCAGACGTTTCGAATCATGTGCAGAGGACTCACTCACTGAAGAGGCCTCCCATATGAGTCGAAACGTCTGATTAAAAAAAGCAGTTTCAAAAATTAAAAATTAAAAACAGAATTACTACGATCGTACAAAAAAATGTCATAAAATTGAAACTGCCAAGTCTACATAGGGTTTGATATTTCTTTAGTGCAACAAGTTAATAGAACAAGTAACATTCGTAGACTTTTTTTTGCATGATTTTCTACTCACACGTTGTTCGGATAAAAAGCACCTTCAAAACATTTTTTTTTCAAGTTTTTGTTACAAAAGTCAAGTTTGTAACTGAAAAAGATCCATTTTTAACGAATAATAGAAAAAAACATTTTCAGTTAAAAATTGATTTTAATCTAAAAATTCTTTTTTGTTGGAAAATTTATCATTTTACTTTAAAATTCATCTCCATGATTGAAAATTTGACTATTTTGATGAAAATTCGTGTTCTTTTGTTGAAAGTTCAAATACTTGGTTGAAAGTTTAAACAGATTGTTGAATATTTATTTTTTCGGGTTGAAGGTTCATCTCTGTCGTTGAAAATGGAATTATTTGTTTGAAAATTCCGATTCTTTTTTAGAAAAATTAACGTATTTAATTGGGAATATACTGTTTGTATTATTAATTGAGAAATAAATTGTTTTTTCAGTGACGAACATGTCTTTTTTATCAAAGTAATCTTTACGTATCAGATTTCCTCCTTTTTTTGTTTAAAATTCAACTGCATGTTTCAATTTGTGCTTCTTTTGTGGAAAATGCATATTTCCGACTGGAAAAACTTAGATAAATTTTGTCTTTCGTGACTGAAAAAACTGCATTTGCTGCAAATTCTTTTTTTGTTGTTGTTGGAAAATTCATCATTTTACTTAAAAATTCATCTCCTTGATTGAAAATTCGACTATTTTGATAAAAATTCGTATTCTTTTGTTGAAAGTTCAAATACTTGGTTGAAACTTCAAACAGTTTGTTGAATATTTATTTATTCGGGTTAAAGGTTCATCTCTGTCGTTGAAAATTAAATTATTTGGTTGAAAATTTGGATTCTTTAGGAGCAAAATCAATGTTTTTAATTGGAAATATACTTTGAGTATTATTAGTTGAGAAACAAATTGGTTTTTCAGTTACAAACATTCTTTTTTAAAAATAATCTTTAGGTTTCAGATTTCCTTATTTTTTTATTTAAAATGCAGCTGCATGTTTCAATTTGAACTTTCTGTGTGGAAAATGCATGTATCCAAAGGAAAAATTCAACTGCTGTACAGAAATTTTTTTTTTTTTTACTTGAATGTTGAACAACTTAAATACAATTTTTCTTTCGCGACTGAAAAATCTATGTTTGCTGCAAATTCTTTTTTTGTTGTTTAAAAATTTATCATTTTACTTACGTGCAGTTGCATTCTATATAAGAAAGGAAGGAAATTTGAAACTTCAAGATTTTGAGTGTCAGCATCAGGAGCAAGGGCGAGGGAAGGTAAGGCGTAGAAAAAAGAGTGCTTTTGATGGCATTTCAAAAAAAAAATACATATATATATCGGTTTTTTCGGTTTCGATTTCTCAAGAATAGAACTGAAGGGCCTATGACAAAGCCACTGAACGCGTCCTCGGGTTGCAGATAGAGGGTCCCTGTACCAAGGGTTTCTGCTGAATATGGTTACAATAATTAATAAGTATCATCGGAAAACTACAAAGTCGCGTGGGGTCTGCTTAAAGAGCGCTATGATAATCGAAAAATTATTCGTCAAACATACGTGAAAGCCTTATTAAATTTACCTTACCTCTCGAAAGACTTTCCGGTTCGCTCATTACTTGATCGAATACAGAAACACGTCAGGGCACTTGAAGCTTTAAAGGAACCCGTTGAAAAATGGGATACTCTTTCGATGGAAATAATAAAACAAAAATTAAATTTCTTCATACGCGAAAAGTGGGAGGATTTCAGCTGCGAATCTGACAAACCCACCCACAAAGAAATGTTTCCTTCCCTTCAACGTCGCGCGCAGTTTGAAGACAGAAAATCGGGTCAAATTCAGGGAAGGTCCCATAGTTGATCAGATAAAAAACCTTCTTAATTTCGTTCAAATAAACACTCTCAGCAAGCATTCGCAGCCTACACTGCAAAATTCACTGGTTCACATTGTCAGGGCGAGCATTCAATATATAACTGTGAACACTTTAAAAAACTTACTCCATAAGAGCGCCTTGTAGCCATAAAGAAGCCACTCTGTGCCACTCTTACATTTCGAAAAAAGACAATCTAGAGATTCTGTTGACACAGAGCCCGCCGCTCAAAGTCAATCTGTCCTCAATCTACATGCTCGTCTTTCTTTCGAAGGTTTATTAGGTACTGCAATCGTCGATCTAGTCAATGCTTAAGGAAAATCAAAAACGTGTCGAGTATTTTTAGATTCGGGCTCACAAACTAATTTCATTACTTAAGCCACAGCTTCTTTTTTGAAATTGACTAGAAATCCAGTCGATGTTTCGGTCTCGTGTGTCAATAATATTTGCACGGAAATAAAACACTCAGTTTCGGCGACAGTAAAATCGCGATTCAACAAATATTCAAAAAATATCGAATATTCCGTCCTAAATCCAATCTCGAAAAACATGCCAACTATCGCAATAAATTGGTCTAGTTTCGAAATCCCAAAAAATGTAACTCTCGCCGATTCTGACTTCCATAAACCATCGGAAATCGATGCTCTTATTTGGGGTCAAACTATTCTTTAAATTGCTATGCGTAGGTCAGATCTTGTTAAAGAATCATCCTGATGCCGTGCTTCAAAAAACGCATCTCGGCTGGATAGTGACGGGAGAGATAAATAGTTGCTCGATAAAAAATAATTTTTAGTGTAATTTTATAACTCACTCAACACCCTTAGATGCAAATCTCACTAAGTTTTGGGAAATATAGGAAGCTCCTTCTACAAAACTACTATCCCAAGAGGAACAGGCGTGCGAAAATCATTTCAAGACTAATACTCAGCGTTACTCTGAAGGTCGCTATACCGTTAGATTACCATTTAATGAAAACAAAGAAAAATTAGGAGACTCACACTCTATGGCTCTTCGTCGCTTTAACATGCTACAAAAACGTTTCGACAAGAATCCGCAATTAAAAATAATGACTGCAATTTTCTAAAATAATAGAAAACTGTAAACCACTTGTCGCTGATAAAAAATAAACATCTCGCTGAATCCGGTTTCTATCTTCCTCATCACGCTGTAATACAAGAAGACAGCATAACCACAAAAATTGGCATTGTTTTCGACGGATCCGCAAAAACGTCATCGGGCGTGTCCTTAAACAAATCGTTAATGGTCGGTCCTACAATTCAGGCCGACCTCTTTACTCTTTTGACTCAATTTCGATCTCACACATATGCAGTTGATACCCTATATCAAAAAATCCTATTTCGTGAAAATCAAAACGATAGCATAAAATAGTTTTCTCCGGATACCGTCACATGCGGTACCTCTTGTGCCCCCTTCCTCGGCATTTGCGCTCTGCGCCAATAAGCTGACGATGAAGGGGCCAAGCATTCTATCGCAGCAGCCGTGCTGAAAAAAGACTTTTATGTTGATGACTTGTTAACCAGTGCGAAAACGCTGCAAGAAGCCGCATTCCTTCGCGATGACATGACTGCACTTTTGCTTAAAGGTGGGTTTCTTCTCAGAAAATGGGCCTCAAATGACCCTTCGTTAGTGCCTGATAATGCAGACAATCCATGCAGTACCCACATGTCGCTTGATCCGAATTCCAATGTAAAAACTTTGGGAATTCAATGGAACTCTCGTAAAGACTTAATTTTTAACAAGATCGTTCTTTTTGATTTCTCGAATCTCGCAACCAAACGCTCTATTTTTTCGGAAGTCACTAAATTATTCGACCCGTTAGGACTTCTCGGCCCAGTAATCGTGAAGGCAAAAATACTAATTCAACTTCAGTGGAAGGCTGGAGTCCAGTGGGACAGTTCAATTCCTGTAGAAATTCATAGTATGTGACTGCAATTAACAGAGCAATTACCGCTTTTAGGTGAGGTTAATTTTCATCGTTTGATTATCGCGCCTAATTCAGTTAAAGTTCAAATGCACGGCTTCTGTGACGCAAGTAAAAAAGCGCACGGAGTTTGCATTTACTTACGTTCAACCGACACTCAAGGCAAGCATCATATTGCATTAGTTTGCTCGAAATCCTAAGTCGCTCCCATAAAACCCGTAACGTTACCGCGCTTAGAGTTAAGCGCGGCACTTCTGTTCGCTCGCTTATGCACCGTAGTAAAGCAAGCACTTGAAAATAAAATCAGACATTTGTTTGTGGTCAGACACCACAATAAAATTGCATTGGATAAACACAGAGCCTCACTTGTTAAAAACTTTCGTTGCCAATCGAGTCGCGGAAATACAAAATCTCGTAACTTCTTGTGAATGCTCATTCCATCGCGAACCGGATGCAAAAGGCTGTTCTTCTGGGATCACTTCATCTGGTCCGTCAACACTGTTCCTCCTAACATTCTGCAAAGATTGGTAGCTCTAAAAAAGTATCCAGTGGTGAAACCTTCATCTCCAACTGTCCCGTCTGCCGCGTAAGGTCATCCGCGGTTAGTGACCTGACTCCAAGAAACAGTGTTGAACGATGTTGTCTCGCGTAAATTCCCCGCTCTTGATTACCTTCTAGGACAGAAGGAGCAGAAGTGGATGACGTACGCGTTCCAGTTCTTTGTTCCTAATTCGTGCTAGAACACAATTGTGACAGGGTTCTAGAACTTCGACATAACACTATTACGGCACAGTTCTAGAACAAACTTGGAACAAATGTTGTAGAACGTTTGTGATTGGTCAGTTCTAGAACAATTACGTAGCCACTGTTCTGGAACAGGTATTAATTTTTGTTCCTGATTCGTTCCAGAACGCACTTGTAACAGGGTTCTAGAAATTCGAAATAACACTATTATGGCACAGTTCTAGAACAAACTTGGAACAAATGTTATAGAACGTCTGTGATCTGTTTGTTCTAGAACAATTCCATAGCAACTGTTACATAACAGTCCTGTCACATAGTTCTAGAATAGTTCTATCACAGCGTTCTAGAACATTGTTATAGAACACAGTTCCTTTTTTGATCTAGAACAGTTACAGAACGTGTTTGCTGGGAACGATTTTATAGGAACTATAAGATTTCAGGTTATTTTAAAAGATTCCATGGGATCTCGTAGTGTTTCAAAGGTTTTCAGATATTTCAAGGTATTTCCAAAGATTTTTGGATATTTTTAAAGATTACAAGGAACTTCAAGTCGATTTCAATCATTTTAAGGAATTTTAAAGAATTATAAAGATTTTATGGTATTTTAAAAAACTCCAAGGGATTTATAGAAGCTTTAAAAGTCCTAAGGAATTTCAAAAGCTTTTAAAGATTTTAGGGCATTTTTAATAATTACAAGGAATTTTCAACAGCTTCAAATAGTTTCAAAGGGTTTCAAAATATTTTAAGAGCTTTGAAATATTTTAAGGTATTTTACAAGATTCTAGAGTATTTTAAATTGATTTAAGTAATTTAATGGAATTTCAATCAAGCATCTGAAATATTTTAAAAAATTTCCAGAAATCTTCAATTGATTTCAATAATTTGAAGGGAAATATAGGGGTTTAGAACATTTTAGGGTAAAGAATTTCCTAGAATTTCGAAAGATATGGAACGATTTTACGGGACTTATGAGGTTAAAATATATTTTAATAGATTTTACGGGATTTTATATGATTTCCGAGAATTTAAATGATTTTAAGGGATTTTTAAGCTAGAATTTTCCATTATTTCAGGGAATATCATAAGATTTTTGAAATTTCACGGTATTTTATAATATTTTAATGAATTTGACAGAATTTTTTCGCGAGAATTTAGAGATTTCATAGGGTTTCAAAGATTTACAGAGAATTTCAAATATTTTTTAAAACACATTTGAATTTATTTGGGATTCACCCTGAATTATTATTAATTACCCTGAATTCTTTTAAATTATTTGGAATTCTCTTTTAATTTTTTTTAATCATCTTGAATTCTTAGGACACTTTATAAAATTGGTTTGAAATCCGTTGAAATTTTCAAAACTCATTTCAAACTTACTGAAATAAATGTATTTTGTCATATTTTTTAATTATTTTCAATTAACTTGATTTCTTCAAACCCATTTTGAATTTTTTCTAATTCCGTAGAATTTTCTCATTTGCCTTAAAATCCTCCAAATTCACTCCCAATTTTACTGACATCAAAGGAATTTGAAAAAAAAATTATAATTCATTTGAATTATTTTAAATTGAACTTGAATTATTTTGAAGTCTTACGAATTTATCCTGAATTTGTTAAAATTCACCTGGAATTCTTACAAATTTTTTATCGAATTCTTGTGAATTCTTTTAAATTCAAAAGAGCAGTAGTTTTAGGTTAGATATTGGCCACTTTTTCGGTTTAAGTAGCTCACTTTTTATTTTTTCAAGTAAATTAGACTGTAGCAGCCCTGAGAATAATAAATTCAAAAATTATAAATGCGTATATATATAAAATTGGTTTATTCCATTTATAAAAGACTCTATAATAAAAATGTTATAAGACTATAGAATGTTGGGTTTTAAATTTTAATGGTCAAGTAAAATGCAAAATTAGTCGGGGGAAAATCACGGAATTTTAAAAAAGAAGTTTTGCTGCCACCCTGATAATAGTTACTGCCAAACGGTTGAGTGTTAAAAATGAAATGAAATTAAACAACTTTTCTACTGGTTAAGGAAATGATAAAAATGTAACACTATTAAAATTCGAGGTTCAGTATCTGAATGCAATTCATATTTTAATTGCATATGAACGATTATCGTATTTTTTCGGTTGGATATTGCTCTTTAAATATTAAATCCGGTCACTTCATTCGGTTTCTATTAATATTATGTGTAGTACTTTTTAACAAGTTATACTCAGGTAAGTAAATTTTAATTATCTTACGAATCTTACTTAGTTAATTAATATGGGTATTAAAAAGGATACACCTAATTGTAATTTTGTATTTATTTCCACGACTGATAAAAGTTTACAACGTCGATTTTTTTGTTGCACGTAGAAGTTTTGTTTCTACACTCAGAAAAATATTTGGTTGAATCAAGCAAATTTTGGTTGATTCAACCAAAGATTTTGCTTATTATACGGACATCACTACTTTACCACCGAGCAATTCACGCCTACCCCGAAAGAGAAACGGCTTAATGATATAATAATAATAATAAAAACGTCAAAAATCCTCTTTTTTATCACACGAATTATAGGCCGGTGAGAATGCTCAGCAGGACCCCTAAAACCCACCCTTATGATATGCACACCTAAAATGTTAAAAAAGAGAAGTTTGATTATCGATATTTACAAATTAAAAAACGTTAAAAATCTTCCTTTTTTATCCCACGAATTATAGGCTGGGTGAGACCTTTCGGCAGAACCTCTAAAAACCACCCTTACTATATGCAGACCTAAAATGTAAAAAAGGGACAAGTTTGATTGTCAATATTTATAAAATAAAAAAGCCATAAACCTTCTTTTATCCGACGAATTATAGGCCTGGTGAGACCGTTCGGAAAACCCCCTAAAACCATTTGAAAAACACCGTCTTACGCCAAAAATGTCGGTCTATTTATTTACAGCAATTGCTTATTTTTAGTTATTTTATATTAATTTCTTTTCATGTTTTATTATTTTATTGAATCTACGCTAGACACGTAATTTTGGTCCCGGTATAATTAATAATTTTTTTTTTTTTTTCATACGGAAAAATGAGTAATAAAGAATTCCTTTTGTAAGGATGTGTATTTCAATAATTTTGAATTTTGTAACTAATAACAGGGCGGCCTCTGGACTGGGAAATGACTAGGAATTTTTTGAGACCGGGGAATATGGCAATTTACAAATTTTTAGAAGAAAAATGTATCTAATCGCTTTAAATATTACAAATTTTATATCACATGATGCAATGCGATTGAAAATAAGTTCGATTTCAACTTTTTTACATTTTCATCAGAGAAGGCATTAGATTGGTATAAAATTTGACCCCCCCCCCTAATTTTTGTCAAATGTCTACGTTTTGAGACGCCCTAAACCCGAAAAAAAGGTTTTTACGAATATGTCTGCATGCATGTATGCATGTATTTATGTTTGCGTCTACATGCATGTATGTTTGTATGTCTGCCTGTGATCACGATAACTTTCGAAACAATTAAAAGATTGAATTGGCCTTTTGTGTACTCTTTTACTGCCTTAAAATGAAGGTCAAGTTCGTTAGCCAGCCATTTTCGATAAAAATTCCAAAGGATAAAGCATTTTGAAAATGTTTGAGACCACTTTTTTTATAATTGGAAAATTCTATGTACGGCCGTTTATCGTATTAAAAAATACGAACAATTTATCCTCATGACTTTTTTCGATGGAAAACAAATTACCCGAGTTATAGCATTTACAAAATTAAAAAAATAAAATAAATGAAAATGAAAATTTTAAGCCAAACAACGCACGATATGAAAAAAGTAAAGAGGGGAAGAATGTTGTTTGTTGAACACCCTGCAAGATTGTCATAACAACTTTTTGAATTTTCTTGAAAAATCGAACATTCAAATTTTGATTGCACAAAAAAATAATGAAAAATCAAACTTTTTGATAGGAGGCGTAGTTCTTATATAAATTGATAAAAAACATCATGATAAGTAACAAAATTAAATTTGTTGACAAACAACGCAAGCTATGAAAAAAATAAGAAGTCAAAAGTTGTTCACCCCAAAAAAACTACAAATCGGTCATAAATAATGTCTTGATAGGACGCGGAGTTTTTGTTTTAATCGTCAAAAAAAAACATTAAAAATTAAAAAATTAAATTGTTTGGAAAACGACTTAAGATACGAAAAAATATTAATAGAGAAAAGTTGTTCACTCAAAAATTATCTACAAATTTGTTATTAATAATTTTTAGATAGAAAAGGTAGATTTTCTTTGAGTCGTAAAAAACAAGATGAAAAATAAAAAAATGGAACTTTTGGAGAAACGACACTAGAGACGAAAAACAATGAAAAGACAAAAGTTCTTCAACCAAAAAAAACTACAAATTTTTCATAAAGTCCTGTTATAAAAATATATTAAAAATAAAAAAATTACCTTTTGGGAAAAAGGATACAAGCTACAATAACATTTTATTTAACAAAATTTGTGGCCTAAATTATATTTACAAATTTGCTCAAAACCACTTTACGCTAGGGTGCTTATTTTTAGTTTAAATCGTAAAAAATAACATTGAAAATGCACAAATTAAATTTATGGAAAAACGGCACAAAATGCAATAAAATGTTTAATAACAACATTATTTTTTTCTCATAGGATGCGCACTTCTTTTCAATTATAAAAACAAGATAATGAAAATACGTATGTTTCAATGCCAATGCATATTATGAATTGTAATAACATAAATTTATTGAAATGATACATTTTTCAGGGTAGTTGAGAATATAATTTAATGCAAAATAAGAAACAAATATTAAAGTAATCATGATAAATAAAATTTGTACTTTATAATGCAATATCTGAATAAGCAATCTCAGGGCGAGGTACAAAAATAAATGTAATACACATTTTATATAAAAGCGTCGAACATGATGTAGAGAAGTTCACATTTTGGACAAAATCGAGTGCGAAGCACGAGATACGTGATGAGAAGGAGAACCAAAAAACATTTGTCGGTGGTTTGACCCTGAATTTTAAAAGGTCTTTGCACAAATGTGGAGGAAGTACAAAGACCGAGCGAAAAGCATTAGATAATAGTTATTTGGGATACAAGTGGGCAAAATAGATTATTGTATGCAAGTATGAATTTTGCAGCATAAGCCGCAGGCGAATGATGCAATCACACGAGTTAGCAATCACCTATGCGCACGTGTATCACAGTTGTGATTTCGTCGTGTCCTGTGACCACCCATCTTACGGTTGTGAGACGTGGCCATGAGTGTGATTTACCGCGGTCTTACTGGGAGCCGGTGTCATTTTTTAGATGGCAGTTGCTCCCAGTCGGACCCTACGGTGGTTGTTAACCATATATTGTCATTTTTTTAGATGACAGTTACTCCCAGTGGGACCCTGCGGTGGTTCTTAACCTTTAGTTTTTATATATATATACATATATATAAAGCTGTCATCCTTGGGTCGCTTCCTGTCCTCAAGAAACACGAGGGTTTCGCCGGCAGTTGCTCCCAGTAGTACCCTGCTGGGGTTGTTCAACTTTTTTAAAAATTATATTTATAACAATCTAAATGTTTATAAGCAATTAGGATAAACAAATTCCAAATGCTGGCAGTTTCACTTCGAAAAAGTACGGTTTCAAATCGTAATAGCTTGAGAATAAATCATGAAACTGCATGCTAAGATTCACTCAATGAAAAATCTTTTGAAAATAACCCACCGACTTGGAAGGCAAACACGCAATTTTACGAAGATCAATATTCAGACTGTCACATTTTAGTAAATATTATTAAAGATATGTTATTTTCAGAAATAGCTGTACCCAGTCTGGTGATCAATGAAAATTTAAATTCGATGAAACCTTAAATTTTAATATTTAATCACAAGAATTTCTTTAACAATGATTACTGTTAACTTTTCAAATATTTTGATGACTGGCAGTCATTCGTCCAATAGCTTAAAACAATTTCAATCACCTAATTTTTTTTCTAAATAACAGGGGTTCGAGTGCACGAATAGGGGATGGTTTTCGGAAACTTATTTTGTGTGTTTCGGAAAGCCCTCAAACAGCTGAAAACTGTGGTATATATGCTTTACATTTTTTTTTCTTCAAATTTGTAGATGGTGTCAACTTTGTACGTGTACAGATGGTACACGTCGAAATTTCAATGTTTACACTTGGTAGTGTACTTAGGCTGGCCACTTTTCAAATTCCACTTTTTATTATACATAAATTCTGGATTTCCCCAGAATTAATTCAGACTAAATTCGTACTAATTTCGGCAAAACTCGAATAAAGTTTAGAATGAACTAGCAATTGAAATATAAAATCCAGATTAAATCGCACGAATTCTGATCTGCGTATAGCTTAAAAAAGTATACTTAAAATTATAGATGTATTCTGCGATTATTCTTACCAATCGAGTTCAGGGTAACACTCACGGATATCGCGAATTTATAGAGAATCCTCATATTTTCCACTTAGAACAAAAACATATTGTGTTATTGAAGAAGTTGAATGACACTGTAACTAATGAATATTGTAGAGCTTTGGTAGAACACGTATAAAACATTCTGCAGACAATATCTCATACATTATTTACATTTCATTAAAGTAGGTTTCCAAGAAAATGTTCCAGTTAACAAGTTCGTTCGAACTATTATCACAATTTGCATAAACATTTACCCTCTCAATAAATAGGTTGATTACGTGGAAAATTTATATAGCGTCTACTATAAAGACCCATTTGAAACCTTGAAAACTAATATAAATTCTACAAAATATATGCTCCTTTTTTTTTAATTTCTACAACTTCTTAGTGCTAATATGAAATAACGTTTATAAAAATTGTTGCAATAGCACACGAATAAAAATACATAGCTGAAATAACGATATTTATTCTGCATTTTGCCACTAATATTGCTGAAAATGAACTAACGATATAGCTCAATCTTCAAAATAGGCATTTGAAGCAAAGTTGATTTTGAATATTGTTATAATTCTATCATATTTTGAAATTCGTGAAAAAATATACTATACAGCTTGAATTATATTTTTGTGAGTCTGAATACAGTGCTAATTAAATAGGAATACGAAAAGTTAAACTTTTTAAAATATAATTTTTTTAAAAAGAATCCACTCGACCCCCACAATACCAATTTATAACAGGATTAATTTTGTACAACAATGAGAATTCATGATATATGTCGGCACGTTTCTTATACCAGCCGGATGACAAAATGTGTTAGCATTTTATAGACTAATTTGGAGTGAAATGAAGTTTTACGTATACTTGGATGTGACTTTGGCAAGCTATCGTTGAAATATGATACAAAAATTTGTGAGTCTAATTCATATTTTATATTTTGGAGCGCAATGGAAGGAAAATACGGTAAAAGTTCATCTGCCTAAAAGGTTATGTTTATTATTGTGATTCGAGAGTAATTTCAATTACTGTTATTTTCTGATAAAATGTCGAATCGAAAAATACAAAAAAAAAATCCCAATTCTTTACGACTCTTCCAGACTTTATTAATAAGATTAGTATTTATAACGCGACATTTCGAATAAGCGAAATTAGTCAATATTTATAAAAATTCGATTTTCAGTGTTGGAACTAGAATGGAATATATGATATTAATTATACTTATAAGAACGTTTTTCAGTTTATATCTAGTTTTATTCGTAAATATTATGTTACCTTAATTTGGAGGTTAGGATGAGTTTCAATAACAGTATGTGCTTAAGATTTCTAGTTATGGTCTTTCTGATTTTTTATATTGTTTTTTATTGTGTAAAGTGATAATATTGAAATTTAAAAAAAATAAACACTGTAACTGCTTAATTTTTGTAAGTTGAATGTTTAAATTTTGTTTTGCTTGAGCGCAAATACACCCACACGGCATGAAATGTTGCAGTGAAAATTTCAAAGAAATATTACAATGAAACCTTTTGATAATGTTGCACACATTTGGCTGAAAATGTTAATTTTCGTTTCCTCTTTTGGATTTTGAAAATGCTGTAAGTCTGAAAATTTTCATTTCATTTCAAAAATGTCATCAGAATAAATTGTTTGAATTTTTGATCACTATGAACAGACGTACATATTGTTTCCTCTTTTGGATTTTGAAAATGCTGTAAGTCTGAAAATTTTCATTCTATCAAAAAATGTCAACAGAATAAATTGTTTGAATTTTTGATCACTATGAACAGACGTACTGATTGTTTCCGAGTTGTAAAAAAGGTGGCCTCAAAAATTTTCAAAATGCGCTTACTTTTCGAATTTTCGTCCAAAATGGCTGGCTAACGAACTTGACCTTTCGTTTTGCGAAACTAAATGAGTATAGGTCAATGTGATAGGTCAATTATTTCGAAAGTTATCGTGCTCACAGACATTGAAATCTGTAAATTGTTTAATTGTGAACAGATTTGGAATCGTATTATAAAATAATTATTGTTCAATTTTTAACACTCCAACTACAGATCAGTTTTAAAAATCAATAATTAATTTATATTTACAGTTGATTAACTTGAAACGTTTTTTATAAACAATTTCAAATTTCAAACGCTTTTAATTTTTTATTTTTAAAGTCTTCAAAACTGAATTTTTTAATTCTTGCAATTAAAAACTTACGTTTAAAAATGAAGACATAAAATAGACAAATTGTAAAGGAAAATATTCTAGAATTAAGCGTTGTAAACTGAATGATGTAGTAATTGAAACAGTTAACAATTGAACTTAACATTTAAAAAAATGTTGAAATCGAACTTATTTTTAATTGAATGATATCATGTGATATTATATTTGTGATATTTCGAGTGATTTGGTAGATTGTTTTTCTACAAATTTGTAAAATTCCCTGTGAAAAAATTAATTCACTATCATTTCTCAGTTTTTCCCGGTCTCAAAAAATTCCCGGTCATATCCCGGTTTTCGGCTCAGTTCACAAAGGTTCAGATATAGATTATTGGAAAAATAAAATCCAGTAAATGATAGTGTTATATGACGAAAAATTTTGTTATAGGATTATCTCCTTCAGAGCTTAGGCACTGGAAAAGTCGTGATACCTAATAAGAAATTAAATTACGTTCTACGTCTGTCTGACCTAAGAGTAAGTAAAATATTGAAAATTTGACATTGTGTTGAAAATTTAGAGTTTCACATTGCCATAATTATCATTTTATTTTAATCACTTTAAATAATGAATAATTAATAAATATTTTATTCATCTTAATTTTAAAGTGAAATGTTCGAAATGTTTGTCTGATATAATTGCACATTTTTCAGAACGTTCGACCTAAATTTCTGAAAATATTTTATTGAAAATATTAATATGTTAAATATTCTCTGAATCTTAAGTAACTATGAAAATAAAAAGAAATTTTATTAAAAAAATGAGGAGCTGATTTTTCTCTCTGGCTCAAGAGCGTTACAGTCCAATATGTCAAAGGCATTTTTCGTTAAGAATTAGATTTTTTTAGTAGTAATTATAATTTTCCTAGAAGCTTGCTTCATTCAGAAATTTCTTGTCCTTCTATGAAGTTACTTTCATAAATTCAGTAACATCATTATTTAATTTTATATATAAAAATTAAACTGTTCGTACACAGTAGGGATAAATTTAATGATTTCCACTAAATTTTATAATAAAATTAATTTATAGTGATTCGAAATAGTTATTCTTTTTGAATTCGAGGGAATTCTCGATTGATTTTAATGGTTTGAAAGGAATTTCGAAACTTTTATTTTCTCTTTTAAAAATCCTTGCATTTTGGGACTTTTTGACTGGTTCCAAGGATAAATTTAATGATTTTTACTGAATTTTATAATAATATTAATTTATAGTGATTTGAAATTTTTTTCTTTTTGAATTCGAGGGAATTATCAATTGATTTTAATAGTTTTAAAGGAATTTCAAAACTCTTTTTTTTTCTCTCTTAAAAATCCTGGCATTGTAGGGCTTTTTGATATGTTTGAAAATAATTTCCTGGCTTGTAGTCCGTATCATGTGTATGTTTAACCATAATGATGAATAATAGCTTTTTTGATTAATTTTTATGATTTTTCATTCCACATTTTGACAATAGCATATATAATTTTGAAATCTTGATGTTAGTTGAATTTTGTTATATTTGTGTCATGATATTGGAGAAAAAACACATTACCTAGTATATTTTAATAAAATATTACATCTTTTTGCCCGGTTCATGTGAATTTAAATCTCTTTTGATTGTTCTCTCTTAGTTACAGACCTTTCAGGTCTTCCCTAAGGGGAGGGCATTTGTGAAGTTGCAATTTTGTTACAAATCACAAGCAATTAATTACCAGTAGTTCAATAATTTATTAATATTTTATTTAATAGATTTTTAATATAAAGATTTAATTTTACTGATCAGAATCCGCAAGCTGCACGGTTTTCCAAGACTTGTGTTTAGTTAATTTAGTTCCTTTATTATGAGGAATTGATTTTGCCTGTTTTTCATTTTTTATTCATGTATTTCCCGAGTAATTCGACTATCCTGAAGAATCCTCATCCATCCTGACCTGACGAGAAACTTCTAGAAGCATTTGGGATGCTTTTGGTTGATTGGAGTTACTCAAATCCTTTAAAAAATTTCCCGCCCAACCTACTGCTGTGTAACAGCATGCACTGCTTTAGAACTAGAATGCCAGGGTGCTAGAACCCTATTACTGAATACTTACTAGCTAGTACTTTTTTAGAGCGGTAAAGCTTTAAAATTTGGATATTACAAGACGATTGGACAATACTTTTTCACGTTTTCGAGCGCTCGCCCGGTTCTTGCATCCAGGTCTTCAATTGCTGGGATAATTTACCATCAATGATTGAAACATTACCCCATACTCCTGGCGAAAATGTGTTAACTTGATCTGACTTTTGAAGCTAACCGTATTCTTTACGATGAGCCTTAAAACCTAAATTAAGCTACCAGTTTCTCGCCTAGAGCAACATTTTTTAACTTATCTGTGCCGGATTACCTGGCCGGATCACGGCCAGCTTTTCTCGGCCGGCGCACGGTTTAAACTGTGGCTATCTGGTCAGATTCCTCTTTCGCTTTCTACGCGGGTTGAGCATATTTAAAAGAAGTTGGTTTATTAGCAATTAAGAGAATAATAACTATGAAACTTTTCAATGGAAATTTGTACCTAGAAAATGTTTTATTTTCTTGAAACATGTATTTTTGTAAAGAAAGTGCGGGTTACGACCTTCCAAAGGCTTAACACTACAATTTATTTTTTGCCTGATCTGAAAAATTTCAAATTTCATATTCTCATTTAATTTAATTTGATTTAATATATATATACTAGATGTTTTTTAACTTGAGATATCGAAATATCTAAAAAAATATGCATCCTATGAAAAATATATCCGTAATAAAAACTTTATTTTTGAGGGGTAAAGCGAATTTGAACAAATTAACCCCTCTCCTTTCCTAGGAGGCCGTAAGGGGGGGGGGGGCAGTTTCGCAAATCGAAAAAAAAATTTCGAATAAAACTTACGTATTTCATAAAGGAGAATCTGAATCTGTGATAAAAAATTGGATTCCCATTTGAAATTACAAAGTTACTCACCCCCTCCCGGCTCCTGGGGGTGGAGTTAATTTGTTCAAAGTCGCTTTTCCCCCTCGAAAATAAAAAGTTTTCATTACGGATATTTTTTTATAGGATGAGTATTTTTTTAGATATTTCGATGTATCAAGTTAAAAAAACACCCAGTATATGTGTGTGTATTTAATTGCCCATTAAAAATAGCATGGTGTAAAATGGAGGTGAAACTTTTTCTAATCAACCAGATTATTGCGTAAATCATTTGAAAATAAAGCAGCTGTTTTACTTGTACGCACTTTTATTACACAATATTAATCAACATTTTCTGTACATACTTAAAAAAAAAGGATTTCGTTTTAAATTTATTTCTGTCTCTTGTATATAATGGTACAACAAAGTCATAATTAGTCAATTATTTCAAAAAGTAAGATTTTCTTAATTCTGAAAATATTTGTATTTTGTTACAATGATGAATCGAGTACATTATTGAAAATATTTGATGAAAGTAGTGCCTCAGGTCATTATGTATAACTTCTTTGGAATTATTTTTTTTTCATTGCTTGACTTTTTTGTAAGGGCATACGCAGCGAAAATTCATAGCCTGCATTTGCTTAAGTTTTACTTGCGAAAAATAGTGTCCTCTGATTAAGTATAGTATACGAAGTGTTTAGACACACCGACAATATTTTTGCCTGCGCTCACCGATTTTCGGTGAACCACCTGAACCGCCCTTTCCAGTTCCCCTAGATTCACACAAAATATGCATTTGTTTTACGGTCCCCGCATTTCGGTGAAACTAGACACGGCCTTGGGTATATATGCAATTCCGCCTTATCATAGTTTTTTTTTCTATGCCACGTGATTATGCACTATTCGCGGTCGATTGCTTTTTACTTGTACTTTTTTTACTTACTGTAGACATTGTTATAGCACGTGAATTTATTCATGAATCAGGTTTGCAAGGATAAGAGTCAATCCAGCTTCATGGTCAATTTTTATTACTTTCTATATGTTATTTATGCACATTACTCAGTTCTGTACATAGTTGTTTCCACATTGATTGGTTTAAGGAATAAATACAATCGTTAAATTTTTTTTCGGCACGGACATGAAAAAGTGCCTTTTTGATGCCTTTTTTTAGTCCACCAAGTGGAACTTTATACGGCTATAACTTCACAACTGCCCTAAAAAATTACACCGGAGTTTTGATGCGCAGTTCGAAGTGCGCATTCTTCTAATTACCATTTAGACGTTAAACATTTTTAAACGCATATATATTATTCCACTATATCTTCCACTAATTGCTTTTTCTCAAATTATTCTACAATTAACAAAACATTGCAGCGATGCTTGAACATCGCTCGCATTGTTCTCTCCCTTCATGCTCGCATTGTGCTCTCCCTTCATGCTCGCATTCTCTGGACATTTAGAGATCGTTCTCGCAGGAAGAGTTGGGTCAGTATGCTCGCGGAACTAATCGGAATTGCACTTAAGGCGCCTTAAACGAGTTGGTTTTGCTTGAACCACTATACGTCTAGAAGGATGAATTGTTGAACGTAATATTTATATCATTTCATATGAAGGCAATTATACCGTTTTGTATAGAGCGCTTTTTCCAGATAATGTTCTTGTTTTTTTTTTGTAATTGAAAATGTTTTTTTTTTTTGCGCCTTGAACCGGCAACACTCTGACTATTGTGTACGCTGGGCTGGCGGTTTCAAGCTTCGCTCGCAAGTTTGAGCGCGCCTAGGGCGCGCGACTGTTGGTTCTCGCGCTTCGCTCTCGATAATATATTTATCTCGCGCTTCATTTGCGCCCAGAATTTTTCAAATAAAGGTCAAATCATGGGCAACTGTAATTTGGTGATTGTGACTTCTATTTTGTTAAAGCTCCTTTGGCTTTAACGAACACATTCTCATCACGTATTAAATCATGCCTTAACCACCGAGTTACTGAAAGCCAGATTTGACAAAGCTGTTACGATACCAGGTACATTACAGTACTACACATTCATTCCCACTCAAGGTAAACAAACTTCAACTTAAAATGTTTTCGTCCTCTGAGAAACACGCCATCTTTTCGAATGGAAAAAAAAAAGAAACCGCCAAAGAGGTCTGCAAAGAAAACAACTGTTGAAACTATAGCCAAAAAATCGTACAGAATAACGCATAATATTACCATATAATATTAATTAACTTAAGAAACTGGCACTAAAGCGTTGCACAAAGATCCTCGGCGTGAGCGCACTAGGGGCGATCGCGCGCCACCCGCCCTATCACGGCATCTTGTTTACGTATCGTTATATTACTCAAAGACGAATTAAATTTGGCACTCTGAAAATCGGGGTCTCATAGGAAAAAATCTCAGCTTTATTTTTAAACTATTTTGAAGAAAAAAAAGTATCGAAATGTGAAAAAAAGTCAAAATTATTTTCGATTTTCAAAAATTAGGGTTAAATTTTGACTTTCTTGAAAATCGTTACCACCACCAAAAATTTTGTGAAAAATGTATAAAAAACACATGTGAAATTTTGTTAAAAGCAATAGGAAAAAAGTTAAAAAAAGTTCGAAAGTAAGGCTTTGCTTAAAAATTGCAAAAATTTTACCCACTCCACTTTGAAAAATAATTACCAAAATGAATTGATTTTTGGTGTGAAGAGTACTATCTAATAGGAATACAATTGTGTCGATTTTTAGCCCGATCGGACAACGTTCATTTTCGAGGTGGGTACAGTTCAGAAATTATCCCCCCATGTAAGATGCACAATCGCACACTATCGACTTTTATAGATTTTCATCACGAAACATCATGTCGAATACGATGTGAATATAATTAGTAAAAATGAGTGATGTTTTTCCTAGTTAATGTCGATAATCGGAATTAGTTTATATAATTTGCTTAAAAAAGGAGCAAAAGTAAGGAAAGACAAGTTTTCATTACTTGAAATCACTGGCCTGTCAGTTTGTAGGCAATTACAAGAAAAAATTAATTTTGTTTCTCCATAAGTTCCGATAAATAGCATTGACTCATATACGTAAATTTTTTAAATAATACGGAAAAAATGTAGGATGATTTCTTGCCAGAAAATTCCGATACTAGATATTTATTTGTGTAATCGGTTCAGAAAAATTATAAATAAATATCAGATGATAACTTCTTAGGATTAAGTCTCATCTTGACGCTAAAAGCAAGCAATTTCAAGGTACAAATGTACTTTGCAAACGAGCAATCCATCATGTTGGCTATTTCTTAAACCAATTTATTTACTAAAATTAACTTCACTATTCAACGATTTATTACCAATATGTGGGAAAAAATCACGGTTTGGGGTTTTCGGAATAGCTTCCATGGGCTTGGTAAAATGTTACTGTAAAGTTACACAACTTGTAGAGAACTTTTCCATGAAGAATTTTATGTATCAATGATTTTGAATTTAAAAAAAGACGAATTTTAATGTAGTTAAAGTTTGAAACAAAAAAAGTAATATTCATCCAAATTGTAGTATTTTCAATCATCAATCAATCATCAGCCAAAGAAACGGATTGTTAACTTGAAAGATGCATTGATATTTCAACAGAATAAGATTTGAATATTACGTCGAAAACAGTTAAATATAATCAAAAAGACGTTAAACTTTAACGAAATAATTGAATCCTCAACCAAAAGAGATTAATTATTGTATAGATTGACTGTTGCTGAAAAGCAATTTTCCTTTGTTTTGTAATTCCTTTCAATTTGAAACCAATTGTAAAAACAAAACTTTCGAGTTTCTTGAATGTTGAGCTTCGCTATGCGATATACGGTTGATGTTTTCCCGTTGAAGAGGTTAAAGCAGGTGGCGTTGCGAGACCTGGGTACTGGTTTGCATTGTATGAATTAAAATATGCAATACATTTAGTACTCAGGAATTGTACTTTCTGCCCAATCGACGTAGCGCGTGTTTTTAGCTTCACTAAGAAAGAAGGTAAGCTGTATATTCTATATTCTCAAATATTATAATAGTAGTTGCTATGGATTTAAAGCAGAGTATGTAAAATGTTATCATAATTTCTAAAATTTTCAATATTAGGTAATATAAATAAATACATAAATATACATTTAGAGATTACAAAGGAATTCATAGAATTTGAAATTCAGAGAATACAAGACTTGAAGAAATTCAAAATAATTTAAGGTGTACTCTAAAGGTTTCAAGAAAATTGCAAAAAACTTTAAAAGAATTCAAAGGAGCACAAGTGAATTTTAAGAATTCGTTTAAATTCTACAGAATTAGAAATACTCGAAGGAAGTTAGAATAATTCAACGTGTATTCTAAAGGAAAAGATATTTTTTTTAAATCTCGTATCTCAGTTGCCGTGTGAAGTTGCACCATTGATACTCACAACCTCCTGCAAATTTAAAATTACTTGTTTACGCACACACTCTCATCAGTGCCACATGGAACGTCGTTTATCTAACGCATGCTTCCGATTGCTTAATCTTTAATTGCTAATTACTTATAAATTATGAACTTTACAACAAATTTCTATTATTATTTTCAACTCTATTTTTTATGAGAAATTCAAAAATATAAAAATGTGCCTTGAGTACTGGGACACCCTGTATATATAATTAAAAACTAAAGGATAACAACCACCGCAGGGTCCCATTGGGAGCAACTGTCATCTAAAAAATGACATCGGCTCCCAAAAACGCGCCATTGCATGCACGTGAAGCAGGCGTAATGTGGCCGCTTCCAGCCCAGTGAAGTTCGCACATGCGCACTTCGCCGCCAGGCCAACATGAAACTTTACGCCCGCTACACATACACTGCACCTCGCAAGTGAGAATGTGGATGAATTGATCTTTATCTTTGAAAAAATTGTATTTCTAGACCCGAAAGTCTCCCTTCTGCATAAGAACGCTATTTCTTCCTGTCACCTATAATCTAAAATTGTCCATTACACCAAACATCCTCTATCTGCTTCACGTGCTTGTTTTCAAGGATGGGGACAAAAAGTATGGAGTGTATCAAGGGCGTAAATCTATTTTTCCTTCTTTACGCCCTTGATATACAATATACTATTTCATACCGCCTCTATGGAAAATTCTATTTTCGGTACCTGTAAAGCGGGTTGAAACAGAAATGTTTCTACCCTAAGGTTGGACCTCTCAGTTTCAAACCGCTTTACAGGTACCTCAATCGAATTTTCAATAGAGTTGCTATGAAAAATATCGTACACAGGTAGGGGCGAAGATCGGCGATACCTGACTCGTGTGATTGCTGTCGCGGACAATTATTGTCCAGGGATGGTCCCGAAGGAATAACCCCTAAGGTCTGAGCGAAGGCGTAACAACCGTGCCGAAAGCTGAATGGCAGCTGGGCGTGGTGTCTTAAACGGTATCTCTGGGATACCGGGCGACCTCTCAGAGTATGCCCGTGGGAACAACAATAACACCATCAAACCACTAAAAAGTTGTAGATGCGGTTCCAAACGATCGAACGCGCAGAGCACCCGACAAGCGGTAGGCAAACAGTGCCTATCACCCTCGAGTTCGGGGTGCTGCAAATAATAATTTAAATGGAAACACGACGACGAACCGGCGAAACGTCCACAGTGAGTGGACGAACCAACTCAAGGATGACGTGCTAGGTTCGCGGAGGCTTTATGGCGCGTATGCACACTTTGTGGTGCTTCAGCACGTTTCGCATGAGTCATTGCGAAATCGACACGCCTACCTCTTGAAAAATGGATATGCACGCGGAGCGCTTCCCCAACCGCTGCTTGAACAAGTTGCAGACGAAGATGAGAAAACGACATTAAGACCAACTGCGGAAAGCAGACACTTTCTGAGAGATGATAACGGTTTCAGGACAAGGAGGAACTTTGACATACAGATCACACCTTGCGAAACACTTGTCAACACATGACAGTTTGAGATTACAAAACGCTGCAGTGGTATCTTTTCGCACTGCACATGCGTCGCGTCGGAAATCGGATTGGTTACCGTTGGTGCGCTTATTTTAAATGATTAAATGTGCAAGAAATTTTTTGCACAAATAATACTTGTAAAATTATTACAAATAATTATTTGGTCACAAAATAGACTTATAAAGTAAAAGGCAAAATAATTAATTGATTTTATTCCTTAAAAATAAATAATCGATTTCAAATTTAAAGGAAGGAATATCTTTTTTATCGAAAATATGAATTGAAAATCATTTTCAGTATCTTTATGCACTTTACAATTATTATTTGTTGTAAACAATTGTAAAAAAAAAACAGAAAATAATCATTTCAAACAAGTGCTGATCGACGCGAACTCGCTCTCGTGCTTATTCGTTATGCAAAAGTGTGTGCTTTCTGCTTGAAAGTCAACTGGTGCAAAATCGTGACGCAGTTACTCAGCTAGGCCGTTAGGATACAGCACTTTATCGCGACGCTACTAAACTAAAGGCACATCCTCCCCTTTCGGCCCCGCGGTTCCTTTCACCCGAAACCGCGGCTTCAATTCTCGGAAGGCCCCAATCAAGGTGTTTGAGATTGAAGTTCGACTGTACCTTAAAAAAAATTTGTTGTTTGATCAAATTTATGGCCTATTCCTCAATAAATAAATAATAAATCCTAATAATAATACTAAAAGGAAAATTTTTAGGAGGTAGCGTTTGCAAAATTCAAATTCACACATTTTTTAGGCAGCCTAGGGATCGCCATTCAAAAAATTCTTATTTTATGCTAATTCTCATAAAAGAAGGTTCGATCCTCGATGCGTAAAAGATTTCGACGAAAAATAAGAAAGAAACTAAGAATTGTTCATAATCAAGTAAAAAACTTAAAGTGGTTTGGAGTGGAAGTAAATAATATCCTATTTAGCTGAAATATATTCGTACATGAAATAATGAGATGGATTGTAAATTTAGCATTCTAACTGTAAATATCATTTTGCATCTAATTGACAGGGGCGGGAGGAACGGGTGTTTTATTTCAAATGATCGAAAATAAGGAATGCCCTGAGGTACAAATTTTCTTTTGCATACTTTTTCAAACAAAAACACGAGAATCGTTCAATAATTTCTCTCCTCTACTTGCTAAACTGTATTAAAGAAAACAAATAAAATTGTTAGATAAATACACTAGAAATACTGCATAAATGGTATAATATTCAATGAAAATAAACAACGGAATAACGCATTTATGTATACTTTTATCAAATTCTTCGATTATTTTTTTATTAAATAATTTCTAATTTTTTTAAATTTAAATATTATAATCCGTTCTTTTAACTAAATGTTTCCTAATACAAGAAAGTTGCATTCACTTCGCACAATTGTTGACAATTGGTTATACGAACATTTAAACCATTTTTATATAGGGTAAGGAGGGGCAGCGCCTACCGGTGGGGCAAAGGCGACTTTGCTTATAACATCGCTATTACTTAACAATTTTAATTCTACTTTGCATCAAATAAATAATATTCGATTTTCGGATTCAGTGATTTCTTCATATTTTTCATCGCCGTAACTTTTCTGCTTCTTTTTTTGCAAAACTTTTGCCGTTCCTCCTCTTCAAAAAGACTAAGATTTTTCAGAAACTCATCGTAACTCTCAAAAGACGTGCCAACTTCAAATAAACTCGGTTTCGAATTATTTCGTTTGCGCTTAGACATTTTAAAAAACGATGTGGTCAGTGCAAAATTCAAACTCAAACTGAGGTATCTGGCCTATTTGTAGCTCTAAGATTCTAAGTTCTAAGGGTTCATGACGATTGTTTTGAATTTTTAACTGAGCTCAATTTAAATTTAATTGAAAATTTCACAAGGTGACAATGCCGGGAAAAACCACAAACCCAGACGGATCGGCGCGGCAGGGACCCGCTGCGGAGCGACTACTCAAAAACAAATTGAGGTCTATAAATAAAAAAAGATTAGTTCTAAACCAAAAATATAATAGCGGACTTTTTCACAAAAAGGAATTAACTTTCAACCAAAAGTATATTAATTTATTTATTTTAATGTAATGTAATATTGTAAAATTGTCCGATTTACAGTTGAAGATGTAAAAACAAAAATCATTTAAATTTGCAAAATATTTGATTAGATTAGGCGATTTCAAATTAAAAAGTTAAAAACTGATTTGTTTCAAATCTGAAATCATAATTTTTAATTTTGCAATTAAACTTGAAATGGTTGAATTAAAAAAGATATATAATCAACAATTTGAAAAGTAATATAATAATTAAAATAATAATAGAGTTTTAAAAAGTGTCCGATCTGTCGCGAAACCCATCTCTCATAAACTTATAAACATGCAGACAAATATGTCAAAGTCAACGTGTTATATACTTACGATAACCAGTGTCAATAAATAACTTTATTTGAATTTTTAAACTTTAACACATCACGTACATCCGCGGTTTTCTTTGAAATTTGAATACATTTGGACAACACTAGCGCCGCCATCGATGCACTTCGGAACTTTTTCCATTTCACGTAGGTTTAGTTCCGGAAGGTTCACTCACATTCATTATCGTAGGAATAGCCACTTAGAACTTTAAAATCAGGTAAAATACATGGTGGAACTTAATTTTTCTCCAAGAGGATTTATTCTGCACTTCAAATTGTCAAAAAAATTCACATTGTAATATCGCACTGAAAAAAACTTCTTTCACAGCGAATCAGAATTACGCTTGCACTATTCAATCACGAAATTCATTTGTTTTACTATAGCGAAGTTGCCGCATTACCAAAGAATGAATCGTAGAGACCGACAATCAATATTAGAGTTCGGCGCGCAAATTCAAATTTACATGAAACTAAATGAAAGCTGTGGAGCCAGACGGCCTTGACGTTTTGAAAATTTAAAAGATTCGATAATATAAATTAAAAAAAGATGATCGTGACAGAACTGGTAAACTTAATTTTAAACAAAATTATTTACAATTATTTAATTAATAAAATATTTAGTTATTTGAAATTTGATTTTTAGGTAATCTACATTTTATATTAATTTTTTTTTCATTTTTGATCTTTAAAGGATCAGTTAACTGGTCAGCTACTTTTATGTGAACAATGTTTCAGGAATTGTAATTCTGTAAAATAATGTATAGTTTCTTAAACAAATAAGGAGTTATTAAACCAATTTTAATTAAAATTTTGAACGCGACAAGTGCTTTTCACTTACGGCATTTTTGATAATTTCAATCACACTCTAATGATTAATACAGACGAAATCACAAAAACACTCGCCAACATAACCTCAAACCAACCTACTTGTGTTCAAAAGGTTCAAGATGGAGCCCGACTGAAAACAGATGCACAGCCAAGTTGATGGCGCTACAATCAAGAGCTGTGATACAGTGTTGGTTTAAAGTAGATTTAAGATATTAACCCTGTTGTAGCCATAAAATAATGTTCCAAGTTGGGGCCAAACTTGTAACTGGGCAAACATTTGGCAATTTCGACGCGGGTCACGTTTTCTCTTGGTGTCGTTTCCCGTTTTTTGAATTTGCCTTTTATTCATATAATTTTTTATATTGAACTTTCTAATGTTTCTTGACTTATAGGGGAGAGTCTCCGGTTGTTTGCACAGTTTTATTTTTGACCTATAATTTTCTTTTGAGTCCATATTATGCGGATATATGGATATCATTGGAAAGCTAGATGGCTTAGCTAACTTTTTGCTAAAGTAAGTACGTCGATTCCGTCAAGTAGACAAATTTTACGACCAATTTTGTGAAATCGTCCATTTTGGCGAAACACAAAAATCGTAACCAGTTGTGGGCATCCTTCGAAAATTCGCTGAAAATGGGGATAGTTAAAGGAAAATGCATCTAATTCTAAATAATTTCAAGGCTTATTAATTTGAAAGGCCTTTGTTGGCTTTTTTCTACTAAAAAAACTTTAATGGCACGAATCAGCGTATCAAAATCAATTGGTGCTGATTCCGTTGTC
This sequence comes from Andricus grossulariae, assembly GCA_011634705.1. Taxonomy (NCBI): domain Eukaryota; kingdom Metazoa; phylum Arthropoda; class Insecta; order Hymenoptera; family Cynipidae; genus Andricus; species Andricus grossulariae. The sequence goes on along the minus strand of JAABKJ010075445.1, from coordinate 72,250,583 downwards.
TTCTTCAGGGTTGTCACAACTAAAATAAGTCAACTAAAATGATAAAAAATAGATTAAAATTGTAATGGAAAATGTTATTCCGGCATAAGTGATGATATCTGACAGTTTTCAAGTCAAACAGACGCTTTAAATGAAAAAAATGTGCCCACAACCGCTTACATTTAAGTGCCCACAACCGGAATTCACGGCCATTATCGGTGCATCAAGAAAATGTGCGATGTTTCATAACTTGCAGATAAATCGATGTGACATCTTAAATCACAACGAAAATACTGTAGAAATAGTTTACTTTTTGTTATATCATAAGAAAATACATAAAATAAATAAACGATTTTGTGAAATCAAAGACAGATAAGTAAGTTCCAAAAAATAAATACCTACCAAGTAGGCACGGTAGGTAGTCGTCGTTATGACATCCTGAAGACATCAGACGACTCCATACCCACTGGGAGACTCAAAAAAGCTTTATAAGATAAAAGTATTAAAAACTAAATTCAAAATAGCACATTGTGTACCGAGGGCGTGAAGAAGGCTATTGTGACGAGTCAAAATAGCCGTACGCCCTTGATACACACTATACTGTATGTGTAAGTGTAGCGGGCGTAAAGTTTTATTTAGAGGACGTAAAGTTTCATGTAGCGGGCGTAAAGTTTCATGTAGGCTCGGCGGCGGAAATCACATGTGCGAACGCCACAGGGCTGGAAGCGGCCATATTAGGCCTGCTTTACGTGCATGCAATGGCGCGTTTGCAAGGTGGGTCGGATAAAAAGAGATTTTCATATGTCTATAATAATTTGGAATGAATAATTTCATAAAAACGATATTTAAAATATTTTTAAACTAACTTTAAAAATGTTATAACGCTCCATTTCACCAGGTTTGAATAATTGCAAATGTTTTAAATTTATTATACGCAGATATGAAGGGCAACCCTCTTATAAACCCTTACGTACGGACATAAATGTGTACAGTTGGGCATGTGACATCTGTGCACGTGCACAGTCGGGTAAAGTACATCTGTGCACGTTCACAGTTGTACAAGTAATATCTGAGCACGTGCAAAGTTGCACAAGTGACATCTTTGCACGTGCAAAGTTGGGCAAGTGACATCTGTGCAGGTGCGCAATTAGGAAAGTGACATCTGTGCACGGCCAAGTCCACAGGAGCCCATCTGTGCACGTCAAAATTTCAACGTGCACAGTTGCCACTTAGACAACTGTACGCGTGCACAGTTATCCAAATGACGACTGTGCGCGTGCACAGATGGCACGTGCTCAGTTGGCACGTGCACAGTTGTCCGCCTGACCAACGGCGTGCACAGTTGGGCATGTGCAAAGTTGCTACGTGCAAAGTTGACCGCATCCCAAGATTTTGATCTCTTTTGGACATGTGACCATGTGGCAGGCTGGCAGGAAACTTCCATCATAGCGTCAGACAATGTGCGTCGCCTGTGAGGCGCAGCATTCAAACGAAAATTCAAAATACGCGTGTAGTTTAATTTTTAAAAACTTGACGTTTTGCGGATAAGGAATTCTCAAATTTTTCAACTGACCTAGTATTTTTCGCAAAAAAATTCTGAAGCTTAAAATTTAAAAAATCCTATATTTATTGAAACATTTTAGATTATTTTTTTCAATTTGAACACTCAAAAAACATCAGAAGGTTAATTTTCAGAAACATATAAATTCAGTGAAAGATGATGTAGAGTAAAGAAATTAATGTTTATTATTTTCTAAGGCCATGTTTGAACATGCGAAATTTTACAAACAAAAGGGAACGAAATTTCCGATGCTAGCATTTAATTTTAAAACAATTTTAAAAAATTACATAAAGTTGTCTTATGTTACAAAATAATTTTTCTAGAACCTCTTTTATCACGCGAAGAAGTATTTAAACAAAAATTCGCATTCTTTTAAAGACAATACATTTCAGTTTCCTGCTCTTAAATCTTGCAAGAAATTAACAAAGAGGTGTAGAAAAAAATTATATAAAACTTTGGTAGGTTATTATTGATCATATCTTTACACAATTTCTTTGAATGCATTTTATAATACAACTTGAAATAAAACTAAAAAAAAAAGTATATTTATTTATAATCTAAGTGAAACATATTTCAATTCAACATTAATTAATTAATTAATCAATAGATTTTCCTTATAGATTTTCCTTACTCATTCAACCAAAAAATTGTCCATTAGAGCCTGATAGGGCCTCCATCAGTTTTTTCTGGTTTAGAAATTCTGGTCAGGACCCTATCAGAACCCAAAATCAAATAGGGAAAGATGGGGAAATTTCTGCACGGGCTGTTGGCATTTAAAAATAGAACATTGGTAGTAGAAATAGTAGTATAACGCGAAAATATTACCTTAGGATTCTTTAATTTAAAACTTTTTATTTAGTAGAATGTTAGATGTCGCGAGGTTCAATAAAAATTTATGAATTTTGTACAATAAAAAAATACACTTGAAAGTGACATCCAATACAGCAAGTGAAAAGCGATATGTGTACTGTAATTTCAGAAGGAGACACTAGGATAAAAAAATGTCAAATTCTTCTTTTTTTACATAGTATACTTTCACGTTTTAGAGAAAAACAAGCTTAAGTGATTTCCAAAACTTAATATACAACAATTCATTATATTTTTCACAGCATCAGGACCACATAATCTTTTACTCTTCTACTTTCTTTTTTTAAGCAGCCACTTGTACTCTTCTTCCTTTTTCCATTATTTAATATAAATTTGGAGCTGGGGAAGAGTGGTGGCCATCTCTTGGTCGCTTTAGATCTTGGTATTTCCAATCATTTGAAAAACCAGATAAGCAACTTGTATAAGATTGCAAATAGGATGTAAATATTATTTAACATGTCATCTTGGTACTTATCTAAAAATAACGTTGCCATATAAGATGTACATATCTTTTGAATCAAGAAAAATCACCCAGATGCTTATCAAAAATAAGTTATATTCCCTCGTTGCCTATAAAAAAAAGGTACACTGAGGAAGTTGCCATATATGAGATATGTGCATAATTGTTTTTATGTACGGCTTTTCCTGTATTTGACCTTGAAATGACCTTGAACCTGACGTAATGGAGGTAAATAGACCTCGGATTCGTATTCAGCGCATCAAAATACATAAGGATAAAGTGGTCTTGTCAAACAGGCCTCAATTTTTTTTTTGTAAACCAGTGAAATTTGTCTGGAAATTAGGTAAAATTTTATTTTAAAAATTCGTCCAGCTAAGCTAGAAAAGATTTGGAATTTTGAAATCAAAGTTGTGTAACAGCCCTGAAAATTAAAATATTCAAATACTCTTATAATGGCATTCAACTGTTTTCTTTTAATACTCATTGTATTTGTTTGTTCTGTTTTACTTTTCCGATACACAAGTGGAGCACATAAACGTCCTAAAAATACCCAATTAAAACTTAGGAAAGTACATTATAATCATAAATTTCCTGTTTCTGCTTCTTGAAATGGGACAAAAAGCTCAATCGCCTGCGCTAACCACAAGTCAAATAGATGATAAAGGACAAGAATCGAGTCGAACGATATATCTACGTTAGGCTCTCAACCAAAGACACGAAGAAGCTTTTGGCTTGGGAGCTTTACTTAATTCCTTCAGCGATATGGACCTCGGCGCATATTATTCAACAAAAGCTGTAAATACTTAAACTCTGATGTTAAATATTGACTATTTTATAGTTCATCATAAGTAACATTGTATTTTATTTGCACACATTCTTTAAATAACCTGCCAAAAAGTTCACCATTTTAAGTCCCAGTCATTTTCCACATTTTTGTATATTAAGAATTTTTGTGTAATATTGTTTCAATAAAATACTTATAATATATCAAAGTATAATTGATAAAAGTTTCAAAGTTTCAGACCACTTCGTTTGGAAATTATAAATAAAAAAGTAGGAAAAACCCTTTTCATGTTCCGGAACCAAATTACAAGTTTGAAATGAAAAATTGCTAAATAATATATTTTTTTTTAATTTTTCGTATCGAAGGCTCCACTGCAGCGGGGCTCAATTCCTGTTCTCTCGGTATCCCACTTCAATGGGATTGGGCATCAAAGTATTTTGGAGCTGTATACCGAGCCAATAGAAATTGGAGCAATGTGTAGTATATGGTAATATATTATTGACGGCTTGTGAAATATCCAGTCTTCCACTTTTTCAAATTCAAATTCGGTAATTCCTCAAGGACGAATTTTTTCCGTGTATATAGTACAAGTAAAAAATGTTCCCGTTTGTAGTTCTAGTATTCGTCTTCAGCGCGGAGTAAAGAAAATCATCTAATAATATTTTCTGAAATTGCCTTTTAATATTATTAGATTTTTTTTATAGATTACTGTAGAGTAGGCTTAAATCGCATAAGAGGAGTTTCTCGATAAACTTGCAGAACTCTGGTACTGTTGCACAGATAGCAATTTGCAGCTTCTGTCCAAGAGATCACGCCTGATTTCTCTGTACTTTGTAGAGAGGCCGAAAATTTAATTGCTCGTATTTGGATCACAGATCGAGCGAAAACGGTCACTGCACAATGTAGCATCAGTGTCTCTGACATCAGCCGGGGTTGGTAACGTGGGTCATTGAACTGGTTGGGGATGGATTGGCAATCGGTCCCAGTAGATATGGGAACAATGGTCCGGGAGTGGTTTCAGCGCGGGTTTCAGTGTGGAGTCGACTCGATCATTCACGAGAAGCCAACACCGCCGCAAAGGCAACCCTGATACTTAACCCAGCTATACGCCCTTTTATCGAAATTTTTACTTTCAAATATCCAAGTCCCTTCTTTTTCATATCAGAGAATCATTCTTATAATTTTCTACTTCATTGTGAACAAATTCAATAATTCAATCAATTTCCTGTAGAAAGAAAACATTCAATTGAGTTAAACAGGAATTATAATGGAATCAAGAATGATACCTAATTTCCTTTATCACAATTTCATTAACGGAATTTACCGAATTCATATAAAATAGAGCAGCTGGTCCAAGAGGACGATGTTTTTGTTTCAAGCCAACTTTTTCTCTGAGTGGTAAGAAGTTCGATACCTGCATGTCACGAAGTACATGTGCTGCATGTATTACATTCCTATTTTTCGGTTCACGTTAATACCGTCCTACCTGAAATTTTACAGTTGCCAAATAGCTGATGCAACTTTAAACCACTACCAAATTCAGTATCATAACAAATATCAATATAACCCTAAAGGAAATCTAATACTACTCAGCTTAAGTGAAGGTGATATTAATTATTTTTGTATCCTTGATTTTTCAGTGTGGTTTGAACTTTTATAAGCTTTTTTGTCTGCTGTTAAATTTACATATGCTATGTACGACGGTACTGCGTTGCACCAAACCATAGGTCTGTAATACATGCAAGCTTCGAATTGTTTCACCTTAAATTCTATCCGGACTGAGGGCGCAGTCCCATGGTGGTAGATTAGTAGAATAGTGGAACAGTTTTGACTAATGACGCGTCTGCACAAGCTCTAGCAGTCACCTCATTGGTCTTAACTATTCCACTAATCTACTAATCTACCTCCATGGGACTGCGCCCTTCACCAAAATTGGTCTGAATTTAAGGCTCTATTACCTTAATTTCAAAATGAAGACGTAAATTCAGAAAACATTTTGCATATAATCAGATCAAGGGGTTGCTTCAACTCTGACAAAATATATTCAATTTCATGTCAGCCATTTTAAGTTGTAACAATTTTAACCCTCTGCCTTGACTAGCGTATCCCCACTTTGTAATCTACACCACGTGACCACCTCACCGATACAAAGTACTAATTTTGTTAACATCACTCAATCATTCAACTCACTGTTATTGAAAATTGGACAACAAGTGGAAAATTATCGACAAAGCTTTACTTTTCTAGCATTATTCTAATAGAATATCATTAACAATAATAATAATAATTTGTCTAGAAAATTATGTTTGTTAACATTCATCAAGTATCACCTCACTCTAATTGGAAATTGGACAAAAAGTAGACATTTTTTTGAAAAAACCAACACTTCCTATCTCTATTTTAAGAGGAAATTGCTGAAAACAGCAACAAACTTCTTATGACATAGCTATTTGCAAAGACAAATGTTGAGTTTCAACTCGACTCAACTCATATCGACGATTCTATGTGAAATTTACAAAAGCATCCTTGTTTCTTATTGGAAATACGCGTTAAACTTCATGGGGCTGGCGCTACCTCTAAATATTATCGTTTCCAAAAGAAACAAAAAATGGATTTATTTGTTTGTTTGATCTGAACAAATTTCCGGGCGATATGCATGAAAATTCGATTAAAATATATTTGGACCACCCTGATGTAACACGTATACGGTATCAAAATAAATTGATTAATAAATAAATTTTTCTTAATCAATTAATTGAAATAGTACATTGTTAAGACTGTAATACTTACCCAGATAGCAAAATGCCCGCCGACTGCAAGCTATCTGCCGGCCCGCGGTCCGATCGATCGGCCCGACGTCCTGGCAGATATGCACCTTAATGTGCACACCATTGATGGTTATATAGCCAGCCCGGCAGGCGGGAGCGTCGCGGTCCGGCGAACTTGATGACCGACGGTCCGGTAGAATGCCGGCTGAGTGTGCGAGTAGATTAAAATTAAAAAAATGTTTTGTTATGTAAATAGAATAAAAATTTCTTCCTCCAAATATCACGAAATAATTTATTTTTAAAAGTATAAATATAAGACAAAAAAATTAATTTTTCAAGGTACATTTTTTTAAAGTCAAAAGGTAATTTTCACGAGACATTCCTTAAAAATCTGATTTTACGGTCAAAACCCTGTTTCCTGGTGATTCTTCTTTTATACGATGAAAAATCACGACGCTACAATCGAAAATATTTTGAACTTTCTCATTTTTTAAGCTTCAACAAATTTTTTCTTTAAAATTATAATTGGTGGAAATTTGACTGATTTATCTATTTTCAAGCTAATTTAAAGTTAATTTCCAATAAAATAATTAATTTTTTTACCGAACTGTCGAATTTTCAACTTACAAAGATAAATTTACAACCAAATGATCGAATTTTAAACAAAAAAGATTAATCTCAACCAAAAACAGTTGCATTTTCAACGAAATAATTGAATTTTTAGAAGACAGCTTGAATGTTAACAAAAAAGGTGAATTTTAAATCTAAAAGGACGAATTTTTTTCTAAATTTTTCAACCAAACAAGACAAATTTTGCCAGCAGACAAATGATTAAAAAGCAGCAACTCGCCAAAAAAGCAAACACCAAACGAACAAAACGAACGAAAGCACTTTTCATTCACGTCATCGATCCGAGCCAAAATTCACAAGTAAATGCCATGACACACGGCAAGAACAGCTGATCCAAAACGCGCATACGCGTGTGCGATCTCAATCTACTCGCACTATCAGCCTGCAGCGGTCGGGCAAGTCGCAGGCCCGTCTTTCCTCGCCATTTGCACGACCGACGGGCGTCTAATCTGCCGAACCGTTGTCCGCCCTTCGGTCGCATTCCGACTCTGCCGGCCTGACGCGTGCATTTAGCAGGTAGGTTAGTCTCCAGCCCGTCTCATCCGGCTGATCACGTGCCGGCACGTACTGTTATCTCTGTACTCCCTTTCTCATCGATTGAGTCACGCCTACCCCTTTTCGAAGCATGTATTGCATGCGGGAAGATGCCAATTCCAAAACCGTGGTAAAAAGCAGTTATAAAAAGAATTTTTCTAGCTGCTGCGCTTAGCTCTTTGAGCAAGAGTACTTTTTCTAGATGTTGTGCTTGCGCGTTTCAATTCAGAATTACTGATAGATTACCGAAAATTTAAACAATTTTCGGATATCTGAAATCTCCGGTAATTGAGCAATTTTCCATGAATTTCCGGAAATGTTGGAAAATTATAAATTTTCCATAATTTTCCGAAAATTTCTGGATTTTTTCCAAAAAGCTTTGGATACCATGGTGTGCAACAGGTGCTGAAAGTACACAAAAGCATCTCTTGTGAAGTTAACAGTATTTGCCATCGGCTCATCTTCAGGTCGTTTCCGGCTCCATTACAGCTCGCCTTTGGCTCGCCTCCAACCCTCCTACTACTCGCCTAGAACAGTATTTCCCAAAGTATTACCGCGAGTAGGGTACCCTACCCCGGGTAGGGGGATACCACCCTCAGGTGGATGCCACCCCGAGCCGGTAGCTCGGCAGGCTGCGAGGTAGGCTCCCCGCTGTGAGCAGACGGCTACGTTCGTATACCTACCACGAACAACCCTTTCATTGTTATGAGATTACAATAACTGAAATTATAAAAACATGACTTGATTAGATTTTAATTATATGAATGAATTCCGTAATATAATTTTAAAAAATCTTCCCGATAATATATTAATCTCGCGCTTCGCGCTCGATGGTGTGTTTACCTCGCGCTGCGCGCTCGGTCTCCGTATTTCCCCAAAATTTGCGCCCAGATCTTTCAAAATTAAATGTCAAATCATCGACAACTGTAATTTGGTGATTTTGACTTCTCTTTTGTTAAAGCTCCTTTGGCTTTAACGAACACATAAAGGAGCGTTTCTGTATAAAGCAGCGGAGGAGGCTGCTGAAACACTCGGCCTTGACTTCAATATCAGGGATGAGCAGAATGCTTCGAATCTTATTTATCTCGAGTACTCACTCCTGAAGGCCCGGATTGAGTAAGCACAGGAGAAAAACTTCCGCGAACAGCTCCTCGACAAGAAGATGCACGGTAACTTCCACAGAGATGTAGAGGATCTGCCGATGTCGTATGAGTTAACATTTGCTTTCCTTAAATCACCAGGATTGAAGTCGGGCAGGCAGGGTTTTATTTTGGCATGTCAAGACGGTGTCATTTTCACTCTAGCATACCGTCGCCACATTTTGAGGCAAGACATTCCCGATGATGGCTGCAGAGCGTGTCATGCACATCCCGAGCATCTAGGACACATACTATCTAGTTGTCCAGCTCATGCGTGAACGACCTGCATCCAAAGGCGCAATGCGGCACTAAGAGTGCTTTATTACCATATATGTCACTCTTACAGCATCAGCCCAAATACCGCTCCGCTAAACGCTCCTAGGGAAACAGAGTCAATTGTCGAGAATGATAAGTGCTGGATATGCTGAAACATCATATTCTTGACAATTGTTTCTGTTGCGCACTCGAGGCCTGACATACTACTTCTTGACTTGAAGAAACGAACCATGTTCGTTATCGAATTTTCGGCACGAGCTGACAAAAACATCATAGCCAAGGAAAACGAAAAGGAAAAGAGGTATGAAGACCTCATGAGGGAGTTACGACGGTTATAACCGTAATATTCTGTTAAGCTAATCGTCCTGATCGTCGGCGCTCCTTGTGGTGCCAAAGTTTCGATGGTTAATAGCCTGAAAAGAATCCCTGCGTATCAAGAAAATGCTGATACACTTGCGGAGAAAATGCAGAAGGCGGTCGCTGGCCACCCATCTCACGGTCGTGAGACGCGGTTACGGCTGAAATTTCACCGCGATTTCCCTGGGAGCAAGTGCAATTTTCAAGATTAGCATCTGCTCCACTGGGAGCAACTGTCATCCAAAAAATGACATCAACTATAAGTAGTACCGCGGTAAATCCTATTCATAGCAATATATATATATATTTCGAAGATAAAGAGGCAACATTAGGACCAACCGCGGAAAACAGGTATCTTCTGAGAAATGATCATGATTTCAGGACAAGAAGGCCCTAAGTCCCAAAATCTGGCTGAAATGGATGCCTCTCGTCGCGAAAGCTCAAACCGACGATGGATCAACAGGCTAAAAGACGCTTGCATCAACTGAACGAGAAGATTGGATGGGCAAGACAGAATGAAACCCATGTTAAATGTGTGATTACAACATATTATCTGGTAGACCGTTCACGAAAAGGGTTCGAAAGTTCGCCGAAGAACTGAGGATCTTAAATCAAACACTGAACAAGTAAAGGCTGCTGATAATCAAGCAGCATATTGTTGACAAAATACGGCTGTTATCTGACGCAAGGAGAAGAATACAGAAGAGGGAGAGATGGATCAGGGAGAATCAAAAGTTTCTCGCTGACCCATCTCGATTCTTCAGTGATCACCTTGTTTCTGTCAAAAATCCACCCAAGCCCAACGAGGTAGATACTTTTTGGAGAGAAGTATACAAGATCCAGAAAACTTAAGTTGAAAGAAGAAACTGACAATAGCATCCGCTTCAAGGAATTTCGCGTCAACCTCATAAAATCTGAGGTGAAATGTCCGTCAATCACTGTCGAAGGGGTGAAAAAAGCACTTAGAGGCACGAAGAACTTCTCCGGTGCTGGACCAGATTGTATCAAGAACCTGTTAATGACAGATGTGTCTGTGAAGACGCTGCAGCCCATCAACGCGTGCTGTCAATTGCCTGGATTGACTACTGGAAAGCTCTGGATCCAACCTCTCATAGACATATCATCTGTCTGTTGGAAAGCTTGAAAGTGAATCCACACATAATAAGATGCATAGAGAGATTGATACCTCTCTGGAAAACTAGATTTACTATCTCATCTGGAAATTATCAACGAACAACGTCACCTTGCAGAGGGGCGTCTTTCAGGGCGATATCATGAGCCCTTTGCTTTTTTGCTTCGATCTTCTGCCTCTATCTCTCGCACTACGAAATTCTTCTGGATACGTCTGTGGCGACACTAACCAGAGCGAGCATAAGTTCACTCATGTATTTTATATGGATGACCTGAAGATCAATGGCTCTGGTAAAAGCAAACTTCAAACCGCAATGAATATCGTCAAGAAGTACACAGGAGAGATTGTGATGGACTTTGGATTGGATAAATGTGCCAAAATTCATCTGAAAAAAGGAAAAATTGTTGGCGTTCCCAAGGACCCTGAGCTTGTGGATATAAGTGTCATTAGACATATTAACACTGGATACTAGACATTAGACATTAGACATCTTAACACTGGGCGTGCCTCAAAACTGCATTCAGGACGTAACATCAGTGAAGGAGTCTCTCCGAAGCAGATACAAGCATCTTCTGCGACAGATTCGTTCTTCCAATCTGTCGGCGCTGAACAAGGTATCTGCGACTAACATGCTTGCTGTCCTGGCTGTACTCTACTCGTTTGGGCTGGTTCAATGGACGAAAAACGAACTTAAGGCCCTTGATGTCACCACACGAAAGATCATGCATATGCATGAAAGCTTGCATATTAATTCGTCAGTTCCGCGATTATACAATTCACGCCGTCAAGGCGGACGCGGACTTCTGAATCTCCAGTGTCTTCATAACCGAATTGTTTTGAGTAGTGAATTATAATACCAATTCTGAGAAATTTTACCAAAAAACTTACGTAAGATAGGAGGGGGGTCGTCTTCAAAATCTAACGTTTGCTTACTGAGGGGGGGAGGGGGTGAAAATACGTTCAAAATTTCCTTACGTAAGTAATGGACAGCCCCTTTGCAAAAAATAGTAAATTTTCATTTGTCAAGAGATAACAAATTTTTTTTTCTTCATTACATGGGTACAAGATAAATTCTCATGGGATATATCCTCCATATCACTATCAAATTTTTCGAAAATAAATATTCAAAAACGTTGCTGTTTTTAAAAAACTTAGGTTCGCAAATTTCCAGAAAAACTGCCGCAATTTTATCAGTTTTGGAATGATAAAAGACATATTTTCTTGAATGAGTATGATTCTCACTCAATTAACTTGAAATGCATTCTGTGTTTCATAACCTTATACTGTTTCGCTATAGCTTATAGACATAAAAGTAGAAGAGAATATTGATCGAGACAAGCTGACTTTATTATACATAAAGTATTCAGAGTTCGATAATTTTTGATCGGAGGAATCAATCCTTTTAAAACTATTTGTACAGTAAGCCTCATCCCATAATTGATGACCTGAAATATTTTCAAATTTTTGTTGGAAAATGTTTATATATTCTGAGACAAACCAAATAAAAGGTAAAAAATGCTACAGTCGAACTCGGATTCAACGTCCCCGGATTTACCGTTTCCGAGAATTGACGACGCGCCGCGGGTAGGCTTGCCAGGAGCTGCGTCGGGTGTGTTTACCGCTTCCGAGAATTCACGCCGCGCCGCCGGTAGGCGTGTCAGGAGCTGTGCAGGGTGTGCGGGGTTCACGAAGGCGTGACAAAACAGGAAATGTTTAAGTTCGAAGTTGAGCTAAATCCGGTTCAGTTAGGGTAGGTCAGGTCCAAGGACAGCCCCAAAACCGACGTTAAATCCGAATTTGACTGTACTTATAAAAGTGATATTTAAAGTTAGAAAGGCAAGTAATTTGGGAAATATATCAATAATAAAATATGTATTTAAACTTATTAAAAAGTGCTTAAACAAAATTTTTAAACAATTTATTATTGTTTTTAGCGATTTTCTCATAGAATAGAGTTAAAAAGTCGCGGGTTTGTCAACAAAAATAATATTCTCTTCGAATAATGCTAGAAATTGCGATTTTCTCCAAAATTTGCAAATTTTTTTCCACTTTTCATTCGGAGTAAGTTATTATTTATTTTAGTTTAGCAAGGAAAATGGTTTTAATAAATTATTATTGTTTATAGCTATCTTCTGTTAGATAAGTGCTAGAAAGTTGCAGTTTTTTTCTGCAATTTTTTTTCAAATATTCAATCAGAGTGAAGTGATAATTAATTCTAGTTAACAAACATAATAGTTTGAACAATTCATTATTATTGTCAATAATATTCTTTCGGCTTAATGGTAGAAAGTTGTGGTTTTTTCTGCAATTTTTATCTATTTGTCTATTTTTAACTTGTGTAAGATAGCCTTTATGTTTAAATTATTTTTTTTTAACATTGCAAAAAGAGCAAAAATAATTGACTTAAGAAAATAAAATACTATTTAAAAAAGTATTCTTGTTGAGGTTCACTTATTATTTGTTCATAACTGAAAAGTCAAAGCAAACATAATGACTACAAAAAAAGAAACTTTCTAGCATTACTCCAAGAGAAGATAGTTACAAACAATAATAAATTGTTTAAATGAGCATGTTTGTTAACTTGCATGAATTATTACCTCACAAAGTGAAAAGTGGACAAAAAGTTTAAGAGTTCAGAAAAAACCGAAACTTTTTAGCACTTATCTGAGAGGAGACAGTTATAGACAACAATAATATGCTTAAACAATTATTTTTGCTCAACTTAAATAAATAATTATTAGGTCACTCTTGGTGAGAAATAGAAAAATAGTTAAAAATTGCAGAAACAACCGCAACTTTCTACCATTAAGCAAAGAGAATATTATTAGCAATAATAATAAATTGTTCGAACAATTATTTTTCTTAACTTGAATTAATTATTACTTCACGTTAATTACAAATTTGACAAAAAGTCAAATTTTCAGAAAAAACCGTAACATTCTGGCACTTATCTAAGAGAAGATAGCTAATAACGATAATAATTTGTTTAAACAATTATGTTTGCTGAATTAAAATAAATGTTAACCCACTTCAAGTGAAAAGTGGACAAAAAGTTGCAAATTTTTGAAAAAACGCATTTTCTGGCATTATTCAAAGAGAATATTTTTAACAATAATAACAAATTTGTTAAACAATTATTTTTGTTAACAATAATTAGGCATTACCTCAAGTCCGGGCTCTGCATTAATGATATTTCGAATTAGCTTAATTCTCTGATTATGACTTGATTGTCAGATCACATAGATACCTGGGAGACATGGATGCAGGCAAGAATCCTACCTCCCAGATATGGCAACACCGCTTGAGGTGAGTACGTATAGAGTCTAACGCGGTTCCTTATACATATATAGAGAAGGTGACTTCGTCCCTCCAGTACCACAGATATATATATATAAATTTAAAAATGCAAAATTGTTACCCCTCTTTTGAGAAACCTGATCAGAAGGCCCCCCTTAGCGTGGATATGCATATAAATTTTTAATATATTCACGGGAAATAGAGGAGGCGCGAACGTAGAGTCAAAAACATTATATATATAATTAAAAACTAAAGGTTAACAACCACCGCAGTGTCCCACTGGGAGTAACTGTCATCTAAAAAATGACTTCCATACGTCTCTTCACAACCCCAGAGTGTGCCGCGTGGAGGCATATGGTAGGATTGTACACTCATCTTTTTTTTATTTTTTGCTTTCTTCATTTTTTTAGATTTTTCAAACCTTTTTCTTTATGTTTTTAATCACAAACAGTTTCCAGAAGGAGGTATAATCTTTCTTATATGGAACTCTTTGAAACATGGCACAGCACACAGTGATATACCATTGCATTCTTTACAAATGATGCTCACTCGTATTCAAATGTTCCTTACTTGACCTTGTTAGTTCCCTATGACAACGGATAATGAATTTTTGAATATCGACATCAGATACGTTTTCAGTGAACCAAAAAAGCCCTTAGTAGCGACTCTCATTGAAATCCGCCAATTTATTAGATTTTCCAAATTTTGATTCACCATATTGGATCAGCCATTTCGAATGTTCAAACTTTGACCTCGAGTTCTATCCAGTAGAACGTCCCGCACATTTTGGGCCCACTTTGCGATTTTCGGTCTGCACAGTGAAAGGGTTAACGTACTTGACTCTAATTTTGGGAGCTGGAAGAGGTATTCCAGACTAAAAAGAGCCTTGATGTCATCGCCCGAATTGACGTATCCCGACTTCAACGTACCATTCTGCGATCAAACTGGAGCAAGTAATTTTGGTTTGAGAGTGGTAATCACCAAAATTAAAGACGAGCACAGCTTGTGATCGCACACGATATTCGAGTGATGTACAAGGCGAAACGGAACTCCGATAGCTATACAATCTCAAAAATCCGACAGGTTGATTGGTGCGCTAGGCGTTGGATCTCCTAGAATATAGCTTTAAATTTTTCCATTGCAATGGATCGCTGCAATACTCTGCTGGAGGACATCACTGACGATTATGATCCTTGGAAACTCGTGGTTCCTAAGAACCTCCAGTCAGACCGGGTGCATGAAGTGCATGGCACGCCTGAAGTCAGTCATTTAGGTAGAGAGAAGACCTACCATCGTGCCTCAATTCGCTAGTATCGGCCGGGAATGTTCAAAGGCATCACGTCTTGCGTTAGAAATTGCGAGACATGCCAGCTCAATAAACCTGAGCAAGCTGAATCGCGAGGGCTTATGACCCAGCGAATAGTCGAGGAGCCATGGACAGTCTTGGCAACCGATGTCTAGGGCCCCTTCCTTCGGAGTAAACAGGGATATGAATACCTACTAGTATTCTAGGATCTATTCTTGAAATGGTTCGCGTTTGCACCTTTATAAAAGGCCAATGCGGAAAGCATTAGATAAGCTTTCCTTGAACTAATTGTGACAAGGTGGGGAACACCTAAAGTGCTTCACTCGGACAGTGGCACCGAATTTAATAATAACACGGTGAACGACCTTGCTGTGGATTTCAGTATTCACTGCTCGTTCACAGAAATTGGGACCTCCACCTCAATGAGTTTCCATTTGCCTACAATACGATACTTCATAGTACCAACCAAGTGACTCAAGCGTTTCTAAATTTGGGTCGGGAAATCTCGGATGGCGCGATTAGAGCACTTGAGGGAATTGATGACCAAGTTGCAAGATAAGGCTTTCTTGAAACAAGCTAAATATTATAATCTGCATCACCGAGACTACCAATTTAGGGTCGGCGATGAGGTCAAAAGGCCTGATCAAGTGCTATCGAAGAAAGGAACTCAGAAGGTAATATCACCCAATATTTACAAGCTGGCGTCGCCAGAAGGAAGATTGGTGGGGCGATATCACGCCTCCCACCTTCAAAGGTTTGTCGAGGACCCAAAAGACGAACCGAGTGATCCGGAGGACTGGAGGAACTTGATAGGATGCTACTTGAAATCAGCGATACGGAAGCTGAACAGGAACGTCGTGATCGCGTAGAGTAATAAGTCAGATTAGTTTCGGTAGCAAGTAATCATTACCCATTAAGCATTAATTGAAACTGAGCCAGTAGGTTGAAAATACCATAATAGTTCGGATAGATGGGACCTACTACATGCAAGTGACCTCTCATAATAATCCTTTTATTATTATCTACTGTCAAAAATTGAGTTTCTTTTTCCGTACCATTTTCCTACTTGGATACACCTGTCATTATGGTGTGTGGAACCCGAAGTCTGACAATTAACCACTTTCAATCAATTATTTTCGTTTTGACAAATTGAACAACACAAGCCAGAGGACACCTCCCTGGTATTCGCCCCAGTGAGACGAATCTTGTGAAGGGGGAGTTGTGACAGAATAATTTTTACCACGGAAAAATACATTTGAGCTATAAAATTTAGCTTCAAAACTTTGCTGGGGGTATGAGTCTGAGATCATGAATCAAACTCTCGGCCTATATGCGAACAGTTACCATACTAGCTGAGTATATAAGAGTTCTATGACTAGTATTCAAAAAGAATTCTAGTCTTTGTTGTAATTTATTTTATTGTATTCAATTAAGAACTTTCTAAGTTCAATAATAACTTAAAACCCCCGGATGAAATATTAGCCTAGAATATGAGAGTTCGACGGCTAACATCAAATCATAACATCCTGATTAATTTTTCTATTGACTAGTATTTTGCATGAACTTACTTTGCCGTTTCAACTAAATCAAACAATTTGAAAATACAAACAACTCATCACCTGTAAAAACTAGGGAGGTTAGGTCATCCGACCAGAACCAATATTGGCCCACTTTGCCATTCCGAAGTATAAGGTCACTCATGTATTTCACATGGATGATCTTAAGATATATCCTATAAATAAGTACTGGCTACGCCTTGCTCTATATGAGGGGTTCTTTTCTATTTTACAAATATCTAAAATCTATGTATTCTTTCATATAAGCATATTCAAATGAGGTAGATAATTATGGGGGGGGGGGGCAACTTGAAAGATGGGACAATAAAGGCAATTTTAAATAAGAACTTCAAGGACGTTGAGTTGATTAAGAAAGTCATTATTATAAAGTTGTCACAATTAATTACCCAGACACTTGTTGAATTGTTTACTTACTTAGAAGTAGACATTTTTTTCAAGAATTTATTTTACTTCTATTTTTGTTCTAGTAACTTAATAACAAGGTGGTCGTTAGTCGGGGAATTTTATTTTGGAGGATTTTGAAGGAAATCTTGGTAAAGTCAGTGAATTTTAATTTAAAAATTATTAACTGTCAAGGATAATAAATTTTACATCCCTGAATTTAAATTTAAATTTTCTTCATTAATTTTTTTTCTGAAAAAAAAAAGATTTTCTCCTTTCACTCCGCTGGGATTCGAACCATCAGAAGTTCTGTCATTCGAATCCCAGCGGAGTGAAAGGAGAATATCTTTTTTTCGGAAAAAAATTAATTAAAAATTATTTTTAGTTCATAAGTAATATATATAATATAAATAAATTTTTCTTATTTATTTTGTAACTGACAAATCTATTTCTGTTTCTTTTTTCAATTCCTTCCTCTGGCGATTATATTTTGAGTTAAAAATTTTACCATTCGGTTGAAAATTCAACAATTCTGTCAAAAAGTAATTATTTTTATTTGAAAATTCAACTATTTTTTTTTAATCCGTCATTTCGGTTTGAAAATTCATATTTTTTTGGTTGAATTCAACTGTGTTTTATTTAGAATTGAAATCGTTTTTTTGTTGTTGGAATATCTTCTATTACATAATTTGTTGAGAATTCCTCTTTTTGTGTTGAAAATTCAATTACTTTATTGAACTCATTTTTTAGGAAATCATTTTTTTTTAATACGAATCATTTTAGTTGAAAATTCATCTCTTTTGTTCAAAATTCGTTTTTTTTTGTGCTACAAAAATATTTGAAAATTTAACTCTTCCATTCGAAGATTCATAATTTTAGTTTTAAATTCATCTTCGATGATTGAAAGTTTAACTACTTTGTTGAAAGCACATTTTTTTATTTAAATTAAGTAATTTTTTTAACTAAACTTTTTATTTTAAATTGAAAATTGATCTCTTTTAGCTGAAGATTCTTCATGAACTTTTTTTCTTTCTTGATTGAAAAATTTGTATTTGTTGAAAATTCATATTCTTGTTTGGAAAATTCAACTTCTGAGTTGAATCCTGAACTACTTTGTTAAAAATCCATTTTTTTAATATTTATAATTTTTACATTAAAAATCCATCCCTTTGATTGAAAATTGAACTGTTTTGTACAAAAATTATCTTCTTGGTTGAAAATTGTGTTTTTTTTTTGCTTAAAAGTTGAACTACTTTGTTAAAAAGTAATTCTTTTAGTTTCATATTCATCATTTCAATTAAAAATCAATATCTTCAGTTATAAATTTGATTATTTAGCTAAAAATTAATTTCTTTTGTTAAAAATGATTTTTTTCACTGAAAATTTAAGTTTTTTATTTTTGGCAGAAAAATGATTTTTTAAGATAAAAATTCAACTATTTGTTTAAAAAATCACGTATTTTATTAAAATTTGTCCTTTTTGGTAGATAATTAATCTTCTTGGTTGAAAATTTGTCTTTTTGGTTGAGAATTAATTTTTTGGTTGAATTTTCAACAATTTGGTTAAAAGATCAACTATTTTCTTGAAAATTCAACTGTTTGATTAAAAAGTCTTATATTTTATCGAAAATTTTTCCTTTTTGGTAGAAACTTAATATTCTTGGTTGAAAATTTGTCTGTTTGGTTCAAAGTTTATCTTTCTAGGTTGAATATTCAATCATTTGTTTAAACATTCAACTATTCTGTTAAAAATTCGTTTTTTAAGATTAAAAATTATTTATGTTAGTTGAAAATTTAACTATTTAACATTCAACCTAAAAAGATGAATTCTTATGTAAAATGACAAATTTTCAATCAAAAAGATTAATTTTCTACGAAAAAGGACTAGTTTTTAACAAAATACATGAGTTTTCAAACAAATAGTTGAATTTTTAACTCAAAAAGATAAATTTTCAACCGAAAATGAAAAACCTTAATTTTCAAGGAAGAAATTAATTTTTAACCAAAAAATAAATTTTTACTGAAGATATGGATTTTCAGATAAAATGATGAATTTTTCCACCAGAAGAATAAATTTTTAACGAAATAGTTCCACTGTTGACCAAAAAAGTCTAATTTTTAATCAAAAAGATAAATTTTCTACTAAAATAATCAATCTTCATAAAAAGGTGAATTTTCTACTATGTATATTAATATTGAACCCAGAAGTTTAATTTATCAACCAAAAAGACGATTTTTCTACAAATACAAATTTTTCAATCAAGAAAGATCAAAAAGTTCATGAAGAATCTTCAACATTAAAAATGGAAAAGTTACATTTTCAGTTCAACCAAATAGTCAAAATTTTAACCAAACGAGATGAATTTCGAACCGTAAATATCATGGTAGATTTTTCATCAACAAAAAAATTAACTTTCAATCAAATAATGTTGTATTTTCTTATTGGTTCCTTAATCTGTTAAATTAATGTGCCGCCAAAGTTAATAAAGTGAAGTCTTGCCTATTTCAAGGAAGAGTCAGGTTATTTTTGCCAAGCGACGTTCATTGGCTGCCCCGCCCTTGTATCGATGAAATATATTAATTTTTAGTCATAGTTGATTTTTGAATCAAGAAGGTTAATTTTCTACCGAGAAAGACGAATTTTCAATAAAACGATAATCAATTTTCAATAAAAAACGGATTTTCTATACAAAACTTAAATTTTGTACCAAATTGTTGATTTTTCAAACCAATTAGACGAATTCTACAGAACAGTTGAATTTTCAACAAAATAGTTCAGTTTAAAAAATTAATTTTCAACAACAAAAAAAACGAATTTCAACTAAAATTATGAATCTTCAATTTAAAAAAATAAACTTTGAAGAAGGTAAATAGTTCAATTTTCAACCCAGAAGTGGAATTTTCAACCTAAAAAGATGAATTTTCAGCAAAAAATGTTGTAGTTTTTCAACAAAGAATTCTATAGTTGTAATAGTTTCTGGAAAATACTTGAATCCTCATCTAAAACAGATTAATTTTCAACCAAAAAGCTTCATTATTAACAAAAAAGGATTTTCAACTCAAAAAAGACGAATTTTCAACAAGATACATAAATTTTCAACCAAATAGTTGAATTTTCTACCAGAAAAAGACGAATTTTCCACACAGAATATTAATTTATCACTAAAAAAATGAATCATCAGCTAAATATATTAATTTTTAGTCATAGTTGATTTTTGAATCAAGAAGGTTAATTTTCTACCGAGAAAGACGAATTTTCAACAAAAAATGTAATAGCTGAGATTTCAACAAAAAATATTTTAATTTACAATAAAAACAGTTTTATTTGACCAACAAAAACGAATTTTCTCCAAAATACTTGAATCAACTAAAATGATTAATTTTCAATCAAAAAGCTTAATTTTTAACAAAAAAATGGATTTTCAACTATAAAAAATTAATTTTCAACAAAAAATGTAGTTGTTGAGATTTCAACAAAAAATATTTTAATTTACAATAAAAACAGTTGTATTTAACCAACAAAAACGAATTTTCTGCAAAATACTTGAATCAACTAAAAAAATTAATTTTCAACCGAAAAGCTTCATTTTTAACAAACAAAAAAAAATGAATTTTCAACTAATAAAGACGAATTTTCAACAAAATACATACATTTTTAACCAAATAGTTGAATTTTCAACCGAAAAGATTAATTTTTTTACCAGAAAAAGACGATTTTTCAACAAATTACATTAATTTTTAACAAAAGAGTTTAAACATTGGGTATGATGTTAGTCTACATTTTATTTGGTTATTTTTTGTATATATTTTTTGAATTTCTAAATTTTTTAAACTAAATAGTTAAATTTTTAAACTAAAAAGAAATCAATTTTCAACCAAAAAATATACATAGATATCATTTGATTTTAAAGAAAATTCATAATTTTCGAACAATTTTAATTTAAGGTTGTTGTTTAACATCGAAAACGGATATTCTTATACAACAAGCATTATAATTTCAACAGAATTTAGGATCTTTTAAAACATTTTGGATTATGTTAGTTGTTTTCGTAAAAAATTGGCATTCTTCGTAAAACATTATTAGATTTAAATCCAATAATTTATTTAATTTAAAAAAAATAAAATTTACAAACTTGAACAATTTCGGACTGTAACAAAAATCATTTGGTTGGAAATACAAATTTTTAATCAAAAATCAATAAATTTTAAAGAATTATATTTTTGAACAATTTTAGGTTACGTTGTTATTTTACATAGAAAATTAGTATTTTCAAACAAAAATCTTTATAATTTGAACAAGATTTAGATTCTTCTAACAATTTTAGAATATTTTAGTGTTTTTCGCCGAAAATTGGCATTTTGAAATTTAAAAATGAGTATATTTCAAACATTTCAAAGAAGATTTACAACTTTCAACAATTTTAGGTTATGTTGGTATTTTACACCGGAAATCGGTATTTTTAGGAAAAAATCGTTAAATTTTTAAGAAGATAATTTTTTTTGTATAGTTGTAGGTTAAACTGTAGCGGTTTTCGTCGAAAATATCGATATAGATTTGAAAGAAGATTTACAATCTTAAATTTTTTTGGTTATATTGCGCTTGTATTTTTCTACGAAAATTGGTATTTTTAATTGAAAAACTCCTAAGATTTTTCAGATTACCATTCAGTCATTAAATTCACCATTCTTTGTTTTATTCTCATTTTTTACCGGAAATCGGTATCTGAAGAGGTATCAATTTTCATCAATTATCATCAAAATTGTCCTTGCTTTTCTTTTCTATTATTTTAGACAATAGATACTATGAAATACAAAAATGTTGTATTATATTAATGTTAATATTATATTTTTATTTAAACATATGGGATTTTTTTATGTTTCAGGTACTTGGAAAGGTGCCGACGATTTCCGTGGATAAGACAGACGGTTGCCAGATGTATTTAAGTCCCGAATCGCTGGCCGTGGAAATTATTTCCAGTAAATCAAGTGAAATGAACGTAATGGTTCCTAAAGGAAATGGCGATTACGTAAGTCGTTTTTCTATAATTAATTTTTATAGATTTACCCATTCTTATTATTCTTTACTAATTAAATTTAACAAAAATTAAATTTAAAATAAATTTAAATTTAAATTCCTCTTGAACATCCAACATTCAAATGTAATTACGAAATTCTTTTTGACAAATTTGTTTTCTTTCTTTAAGGCTATGTGACGAGTGGGTCACGTGACCGGCTACCTTCCTTACCGACACTTTCTTTATTTGTAAACTTATTTTCACACGAATAGCCACATCAAGTTGAAAATTTGGGATAATAAATAAGAAGCACTAAGATTCTGCATACAAATATATTACGTATTGAAATTTTTTGATCTCTGACCAAACATTTTATTCTTATCACCTTTATTTTTCATTCTTATAGCTGCTATGATGAGGTTTTATTGAATAAAAGCTTATTTTCATGTAAAAAATCTTCTTTTAGGAAAAGTAAGTCTTCGTTCAATAAAATCCCATCATTTTTTTTATTGGGGTTATTTTTCATTCATAGCAGTTATACTTTTTTTTGAGACATTTTGCAATTATTTAATTAATTTGACTATTTATAGAACAATTGGTTCAAATAAGACTGTGCCATAATTTGACTCTTATATTAAAAAGACGTATACGTTCATTTTTTACATCGTCTGGACAGTGTAAAAAATAAACGTCTACGTCTGTTTAATATCAGAACTAAGTGATGACCTACATATTTGCACCCATCGAGAAGAGAATTATTTAATTCTGTTCTTCAAATTAGTTTTCCCCCTAAAATCGCTTCTGTAGACTGATGATTAGTGGTCCTGATGAAGGAAAAATTATCAGGATTTTATTTAAAACACTGGTACCGATAATCGTATTTTTCCGAAAGCTCTAAATATAACGGATTCCGCACAACTATCGCTCTCCAGAAAAAGGCAGTAACTGCAAAAAATCGAAAAATAAGTTTTTTATATCGCTGAAATCGTTCAAGGTAAATGTGAATGATTACAGTAAAAAACTAGATAATCAATATTTTTTCTGAAAATGGGCTTTTTGATTAAGGAATCCTTTACAAATCAAATACATGTTGCGTTAAAAGGATTTGTTTGAAGTCTCATTTTTAATATAGTAATAAAAAGATTGGTAATTCAAAGCAAGATAAAAGAATCTCTTTACTTATCTCCCATCTTCTTTTTTTCATTGCCTAACCTCTTAATTTTTTTAAAACCCTGCGATAAGAAACGAAATTTCTCAAAATTATTATCGTTTTTTGATGAAGAAACATATATATAATTCGTCTTCTTATAAAGCTTTTAGCGATAAATCGTCTGTTACAGTACGATACCGCCACACTAAATCTTTATTTTTCCGGAACAAAGTAATTTTCTTGTATGAAATTTTCTTTTTTCTTATTCAGCCCCTCATATCTGAGTAGCAAGTTTTACCAATTTTTCAAATTGAAAAATAGTTTAAAAGTCGCTGTTCCCAGGCGATTCTTAAAACCCATGTTTGAACTTCCAAATTTTTGAACGATTTACTCGATTCAATATCAGGATTAAGTTTTTATTTTATCCATTAATTTTTTAGTAATTGAATTTTTGTAATCGCACCAATTGTCAGGGTCATTAGCAACTGTACAGTAGGGTTTATTATAAATTATAGGGTATCTGTGAGGTGAGGATTCTTCGCTTCCTACTTTGGGAATCGATCCTGCACCAGCGTCGCTACCAAGGCTGCAGTGCTGGAACATAAGACCATTCCGATACCTTTGTTTTTCTATCGATTTGTCTAAATAATTTCTTTATATTGTTAATATGGTTTGAAATAATTATTACATCATCATAAGAAATTTAATTATCGATCAAATTACATGGAATATGGAAAATCAGATACAAACGTTTTCGTAGATTTTCTGCGTTCACCGATTTTATAGTAACGGCCCTTTTTCGTAGACCGACAGACAAAATGTATAAAGACGAAGCCTTTTGGCAAATTATTGTCTCATTATAACTTTTGACCAGCATTACCTGAATCATCAGAAAAGCAGGAACACAGCATAAAAGAAACGAAGGACTACAGGAAAACAGGAACGCAGGAACAAAAGGAAAAAAGGATCGCTGAATAACAGGAAAAAGGAAACGTTGGAACACAGGGAAAAAGAAAGCAGGGATAAAGGGAACCTAGGTAAATAGGAAGAAAGGAAAAAAGAAAAAGAAAGAAAAAAGTAACGAAGGAATACAAGAAAAAAGGAACGTAGGATCAAAAGAGAAAAAGGAATGCTAAAAACAGGGAGAATAAAGGCTCGAACTCGTGAAAAAAATAAAGCTGGGAAAAGGGAAACGTAGGAATACAAGAAGAAAAAAAGAGGAACGCAGGAGCACCGGAAAGTAGGGAAAAAAATAAAAAAGAGAGCAGGAACACAGGAATAACGAACGCAGGAGCAAAAGAAAAAAGAAACGCCTAAAAAGCGAATGAAGGAAACGTTAAAACATAGGCAAGAAATGATGCAGGGAAAAAAGAAACAAACGAAGAAATACAGGAAAAAATAAATACAGAAAGACGGGGAAAAAGGAGCGCAGGAATACAGCAAAAGTAAAATGCAAGAACACAGGAAATAAGAAAGCCACGCATATAGGAAAAAAAGAAACTCACGAATGTAGGAAAAACAGAAATGCAGAAACACATTAAAATAGAAACGCAAGATCACTGTAAAAAGGAAATAAGGAAAAAGAGAAGAAGAAACGCAGAAAGAAAGAAACGCTAAAACACAGGAAAAAGAAGAAAATAAAAAAGGAAAGCTGGAACACAGGAAAAGAGAAACGAACGAATACAGGAAAACAGAAACTCAGGACACAGGAAAAAAAGAACGTAGAAAAACAGGAAAAATGAAGAAATGAAAAAAGGAATGTAAAAAAATCGAACAAGCGGAATACAAGAGAATAGGAAGGCAGGAAAAAAGGGACGCAGGGATAAAGGAAACGGAGAAACTTTTGATTCTCCGTGATCCACCTCTCCCTCTTCTGTATTCTCCTCCTTGCGTCAGATAACAGCCGTATTTTGTCAACAATATGCTGCTTGGAGAAGTATTTAGTATTAAATTGAATATTGAGCTAAAGTTTCTTGATATTAAACTCCTTCAAATTTTCAACTTTTCTGGGCAAGTAATATATCATTGAAATCGGAAAAATTCGTAGACGCTGATTATGCATTTTTCAAACCTCTAGTTGAAAAATCAAAAGTTTTTGAATTTCCTTACATTGACTGCCTGTGGACAAGAGACTCTTGCTGGAGTAAGCACACTCACACTGAGGTTCATGAACCTACCTGACTAGCTACCTGCCTACCTGCCTGTCTACCTGCATACCTACCTACCTACCTGCCTAACTGACTACCTACCTACCTGCCTAACTACCTACCTACCTGCCTAACTAACTACCTACTTGCCTATCTACCTGCCTACTTAATTGCCTACCTACCTGATTCTTACCTCCCTAACTTCCTACTTACCTACTTGCCTACTTACCTGTCTACCTACCTGTTTCTTAACTGTCTAATTACCAACCAACCTGTCTAACTACCTGACTACCTACCTACCTGCCTAACTACCTACCAACCTACCTAACTACCTACTTGCCTACCTACCTGCCTACTTCACTGCCTACCTACCTGGTCCTTACCTGCCTAACTACCTACCTACCCACCTACCTACTTGCCTACCTACCTGCCCACGTACCTGTCTACCTACCTGGTTCCTAATTGTCTAACTACCTATCTACCTACGTATCTAAATACCTACCTGTCTAAATACCTACCTACCTACCTACCTACTTGCCTATCTACCTGCCTACCTACCTGTCTAACTGCCTACCTGCTTGCCTGTCTGCCTAACTACCTACCTACCTACCTACTTGCCTTCCACTTTTCCAGCCTGCCTTCTGTCATTTTGTATGGCTGCCTATCAGCCGGCCTATTTGGCTACCTACCTGCCCCCGGCCTACCTACCTTCCTACCTGCTACCTGCCTGCCTCCAGCCTACCTATCTGCGTGCCTGGTTACCCACCTACCTGCCTACCTATCCATTTGCCTACCTGCGTACCTGACTGATGATATATCTACGTAATTACCTGCCTGTGAACCTGCCTTCTTTCCTACCTACCTAATAACGTTTTTGCCTGCCTCCTATCTTTCTGCATGTCTACCTGCCTAGCTACCTGCCCGCCTGCCTACTTGCCGATCTATTTGTCTACCTACCTGCTTCCTGACATGCCAAACTTTTTACCTACTACCTAATAAAATGCCTTATAAAAGTAAAATAATAATTATTATTAATTTTGAAATTATTTAACACCATCAGTCAGTAACAAACAAGTAGTGAAACAAGAAAGTTAAAAACCAGCAGAAACTCAGAAGCTTAATGTTGAATGGATGAATGGACAACATTAGGAAGCAAACGTACTTTTTTATTATTGATGATTTTTACAGTGGTCTTTTTTTTACCAGTTAAACGTTATTCGTGAATGTCAAGAAATGTTATGATATTTTAAGTTAAGGAAATATAGAATTAAGGAATACACTTGTAACCGAAAATTCTGGGGCGTGTGAAAGGTTATCCTTGTAGGAGGGTGAGCTCGATACACGTGTGTCGTCGCGTCGATATGTATGCCCCTTGGCCCTTGCCATCGCCCTTCTCAATAATTACTTCTTCGACTTCTCACAAGGCACCCCAGGGTCTGCCAGAGTCACTGTGGTTTTACTTAAGATGACTTTTTGACACTTCCTCCACATTTATGACAAGCAAACCACTGCCTCTCACTAAATTTTAAATTTAGAAGCCTTCAGAAACATGTTTTGGCTTGGAAAAATCCCCCTCCCCCCTCTCCACCTCAACAAAAAAAAGCAAATAAATCTCTTAACCACATAATGGCGGCGTATGGCTGACTAAATATTAAAAAAGGTTGGTTTACTAGAATCTTTTTCTACTCTGGTTTTTTCCTCCCTAATCTGAAAATTAATATTGAACTAGGAGTATATGCATGCGCGTTCACCTCATTGAGTATTTATTTGATAATATTAAAAACATAAAAAATTCCTTATTAACAATGTTTTAATTTAAATATTATGAGTTTAAACAAATATTTAAATGAGTTACATGTATTATTAAATTCTTCTGTCTAACAGGTAGCGTAGAAGAAAACACCCCACAGTAGATAATGGTCGTACAGTAGATAATCATCAATTATAGGCACAAATATAAGTAAAATAATCCATTCTAATTTTAGTATATTACCACGTATCAGATCTGAACTATTAATCGCAATAAATCAATTATTTCACATACATTATTATTTTAAATAAATAATTATCTAATGTACGATCATTATCTACTGATTGTTGTTTTAATAATAAAAAATGATAATATCATAGCAGTTATCAATTACCTTGAATGTACTATTCAACGAAGTCTATAAATTTAGATTTTTAACCGCACCGAAAGCTTTTTTCAGAATTAAAAAAATATTAGATTCTTAACAAACATTCGAAGCGATTTTTAGCAATTGGTAAGTTTTAGCTTATTTCTTGAAAAACAAATTAACGAAAAAAGTGCATGTTTCAGAAAATTATTCTTTTTCAGCTCTAACCTTTAGATATATTTGCAGTTCACTTGAATTACAACTTAAGAATAAAAAAGATACATTATTTGTTTATTGTACAATTTTATTAAATCAACAAAATTTTAATAACGTATCAACCATTTTCAAACTTTTTCATGAAAACAAATTCTTTGATATCTAACATATGTATGAAAGATGGCCTGTAGAAAATTGTCAATACTTAAGATTTATTTTCTCAAAATGCATTTCTTGTATTCGATAAGTTACAAGTTTACAGGTATTTGAAAAACAATTGTTAACTGTTTAAACAAATATTGCTTTAAAATTTGTATTTTGCTGCTAAATTTTGAGAAGGAAGTATTTTTGGCATTTATGATACAGTAAGTGAATGTTCGGAATAATTTTTTTTTTGTTAAGTTTTCGAGACTTCGAATAAGGAATTGTTTAGCTTTTTAAGGGATATTTTCAAAGCAGTGAAATTGGAAACTATAAATAATAATTTTCTTAGTTTCACTTTGTCTTTCTATTCAAACTCAAGTATCGTCAATAGTAAGTATGACTTGAAATATTCGTATATGGGAAGCAGGATGGCCTACAGCGTAGCGTACTTGGATTTGTGTATCAGCACGAAATACTTGAAGTCATACTGTCGCGGGCTCAAATCCCGATGGAAAAAATCGGAATTTGCGTTCTTCTTCCACACGTGTATTCATGATGTGTATAAAAATACATTATATCTCTCATTATTTCAAGCTTTAGTGTGATGAAATTCGAAATACTTGAAATGTGAAGTTACACAAATCAAAACATTTTTTGAGAAATAAATGATTTTTTCAACATTTTAATTTTTTATTATAAATTTTACTGATTGTTGATTAATTTTAATATTTAACAGTTGCTTAATATAAAATATTGAAATAGTAAAAGTTAAAAATCGCTTCAATTAACATTAAAATTATAATATGTTAAATAAATTACCAATATTTGATATTTTTGGCAATTTGATCAACATTTTTTCGAATTGATCTTGAAAATATTATTTGCAAATAGTTTCGAGGTTTATTTAATTTGTTGGATTTTTTTATGGAGAGGGGGGGGGATATGACACTTTTTGGGTCTCCCCACCGAATGGTTATAACCATTTCTTTGATTCGGCCCCTAAATTATTTAGTATTTTTACAAGAAATTTTTTATACAAATTTTGTTTGTATCAATTTCAAATGTTTAATTTTTAGTTTTGAAATTTTAAATTGTTTAATTTGAAATACTTAAAAAAAACTTGAAAAACTTAAAATTTTAAACAATAAAATAAAAAACTATACCTGCAGTTTGCATATACTAAAAATTGGAGAGAATCAATTGGAAATTGTTAAAGTTGGAAAATTTCAGTCTAATTTTCTTGTACATGTTTATTTAAAAATGTTTGAAGGAATCTTTTTTATATTGTTGGAACTTCAAGGAAACTTGTTTAAAAATTTGAATTTAGGTTGAACTATTTTTCAACCTTTCCACATGTCCACTTGGATACATGTAATTATTTAAGGCTTCTCGTTCGATAACCGAAGTTAAGCAGCACTTTGCTCGGTTGTACTCGGATGGGTGTCTTTGTACTAGAAGGCGTGTGTTTACACTCTCGAAATAATACAAAAATCGCATTGCATCCCTTTCCCTCCCATCCTATCCTACCCTTGCAGTAATTAATTTGAAATTGTTGAACTTCGAAAGCTGCTGTTATAATAGCTAAAGATTGAAACATTTTCACTGCAAAATTTTTTTGACTTGATATTGCTATTTTTTTATTTGGCTAATTTGTAGTATGTTTTTATGATTTTTGAAAAGCGAAGATTTTAATTCATCTTACTTCCGCACCTATGGCTGATGACCTCTCCTCATATTTTCCTCTCTCTTATTACTGGTTTCTCTCTTTACCGACAATTAGATCTCTGTTTGCCCGTCTTTCCGCCGCAACTTCTCTTAAACATGTAAAACCGCGCCAGTACTTTTCACTTTTTTGTTGGTTTACACGCCGAGCGATGACGCGATTAGCGCACTCAGATGATGCTCAGAAGTGACATAATTCCGCGGTCATATACTCGCGGACAGCATTGGATTCCATTGACTTACTCGCCTCTATAATTAGGATCGTCTGCAATCGTGGTCAGTAAACCGTTATTGGCCAATTATATATCTTACCCAAGACTTGCATAATTTTCACTATTTAAACCAATTCTAAGCAATCGAGTAAAATTATTACAAGTAAAGTAAAGAGCGAGTGAAAATGGGTGCAAATCAAAGAATTCTTTCTATTTTCGTAAGGTGCTTTCTCTAAACTACGTTACCAATTTGAGGGGTAGAGGAGGTCCTGATGATAAATTTTAAAGAATTATTTTTTTATCTGATTTTAAGAAATGTACCTTTTTCCCCTTTTTCACCAGAAAAATCAACTACTTTCGGTTGCAAAGTCTACCATTATATTTTTTGTTCAGAATTCGTCTCGTTTGGCTAACGATTCTAGTATTTGGTTGAAAATTTCGTCATTTTATTATTTATTATTTTATTTTATTATTGAGTTGAAAATAAAACTATTTTGTTAAAAAGTCATCTGGTTGAAAGTTGAACTACTTTGTTAAAAATAAATTTTTTCGGTTGTACATTCATCTCCTTAGTTAAAAATTTAACTATTCCATTTCTAGAAAATTATTCTTCTGTGTTGAAAAGCCATTTTTGGGTTGAACACTTTGATGAAAATTAATTTTTTTAAAGATTCATCATTTTAGTTGAAAATGCATCTCTTTTGTTAAAAATTAGTCTTTTTTTCGCTGAGAATGGATTTTTTTAACTGACTATGTCACTATTCCATTTTTGGATGGAAATTAATATTTGTTATTGAAAATTCATGTATTCTGTTGAAAATTATTTTTTTACATTCTCATCCAGAGAAGGTGTTAGATTTGTGTAAAATTTGACCCCCCCGGTTTTTGTCAAATGTCCACTCAGCTTCACTAGGGATTCGGAACGTGCTCTTTCGCTACTCTCGTTACTGAAGGACTAGACATACCTGATAGGCAGGCAATATAAAGATTTACCAATATCTTAAGGAATAAATTACTTAATTGAGGGATAATCCCTTTGTGTCGCCTAAAATCCCAAAATCGAAATGATTACATGAAATTTATTGTTTGAGGATCCGGTCTGATAGAATACACCTGTTTGTCGAAAAGACACCCATGCTTTGTAAAGAGAGTGCGTTCACCCTGTGAGGTGATAAATTGAACCTGCTTTAAATACATACATATAATCTCCAAAGAGAATTTGAACCCCACAAATTGAATAAGCCTTCTTAGAATTGTCTCTATTAGGATTCACATATCTTTTTAAACGAGAGTTGCAGGAAAGGTAGGTCAAAGTCCTGAAGAGATAAATCAGTTTACGTACTGGCGATTACACTAGTTTTCTTTAATCAAATATTGTACTTTGAATAAGTTCACTTATAATTTAAAAGATTAGATAATATTTGAGTTCCTTTTGCCTTGCGAGCAGTACATTTATACTAATTTTTGTTTTATAAATAGATTTACTTTTAGCTTCTCATTAACGTGAATTAATTATACCTCAAGCATGAGTTTTATGGGATTTGATATTTAGATTATTTCTCCACTACCCGTTGAGCAGACAATAAGCAATTTTCAATTACATGCGAATCTTGCCAAAAAAATTAAGCGTTCGATCGTGCAAAAACCTAACGTGCAGATTTCTCTCTAGTTTCTTCGCCTAGTTCAAATCGAAGATCTCTTCAGAGAGATTGTCATATTATCTCTTGCGTTTTTTTTTTCTTATATTATTTTTAATGATTTTAAATAG
Source organism: Andricus grossulariae (assembly GCA_011634705.1). NCBI lineage: Eukaryota > Metazoa > Arthropoda > Insecta > Hymenoptera > Cynipidae > Andricus > Andricus grossulariae. The sequence goes on along the minus strand of JAABKJ010075445.1, from coordinate 72,219,045 downwards.
GGATTAGAAACCCGAATGTATATATAGCTTACCAGAGAGACTACCGAATAAAAGAACTTGTCAATAATTGTGAACAGAATCTTCTCCTTTTCTCCGAAAGAAGCCCCTTTTTTATTAGATTATGATTAAAACAGGAGTTAAATTGTTAAGTTGACTAACTGAGATAACACGGCCAAAAGCCGACGGTTGCAATATATATATTTCGCCTCAAGTTTACATGTTTTGTCAGTGGCATTTTATTATGCCTTTAAATGAAATATTATATTTTGTTATCGTTTGCCTTTTTTTGCTTGAAAGTACAACTGTTTAGTTGTTAATGCAACTTTTTGGTCAAAAATTAACTTTTGTTTGTTAAAAATTTTGTTAAAAATTTTGTTAAAAATTTTGCTAAAAATTTGAAATCTTAAGAATGTAAAGTGTTTCACAACAATAGACAGTTCAAGGAAAATAATTTTAATTCTTGTTTTTACTGCCTATACCATGCAATCTAAAAGATCTATGTATTGTCATGTTTAATAACCCTGAAGGTTCTATGGAAAGAAGGTCTGGCAAATAAGGAAACGTTTGTGAAGTGGTAAATTTTGGTATATATAGCAGCCACTTATCGAGTCCCTTTTTAACTGTAATTCTTCGGCAATTAATTTTCAGTCTATTGAAAAAATGAAAATTATTACTGGGACACTACTTATTCTCACCTTCATCGGTTTTCTTAATTCTGCATGTAAGTATAAAACATGTGTTTACTTTCCTAAAAGCTTTCAGTGTTAATTGTTTATTCCTAAAGTGCCGAAACAAATAAATTATTTTTTTTCTTTTTTTTTAAATTGTGCAATAAAGAGAATTTTAAAAATATTCCTAAAGTTGGAACGCTTAACATTACATCTTTTTGGTTAAAAATTCAATTAACTGCCTGAAAGTTGAAGTATTTTCTTAAAGATTATTTTGTTTTTCTGAGGATTCACCATTTCACTTCAAAACTCATTTCTTTGGTTTGAAGTTTCTCTTTTTTCAGTTGAAAATTCAACAGTTTGGTTGAAAATTCATGTATTTTGTTGATACCTCGTCTTTCTGGTAGAAAATTAATCTTTTAGTCGAAAATGCATCTTTTTGGTTGAAAATTAATTTCTGTGAATGAAAATTCAACTATTTTATAGAAAACTAATTGTTTGTCAATAACTAATTTTTTAGCGGAAAATTTCACTAGTCCGTTTTTGGTCAAAAATGTATATAGTTAGTTAAAAATTCAACTATTTATTTTAAAATTCATGTATTTTGAAGAAAATTCGAGTTTTTCAGCAGAATATTAATCTTCTTGATTGAAAATTCATCTGTTTGATTGAAAATTAAACTCTTTTGTTAAAAATTAGTTTTTTTCCTGTTAAAAGTTCGTTTTACTGACTGAAAATTAGACTAATCCATTGTTGGTCAAAAATATATGTTTTTAGTTTAAAATTCGTGTTTATTGGTAGAAATAAACTTTTTTTGTTAAAAATTCATTTTTTTTTTTAGAAAATTTGACCATTTTTTTGAAAATTCGTTTGTTTTATTTATTTTTTTAACTTCAAATTAAACTATTTCAATTTTGTTGGTGATTTATATTTTTTAGTTCAAAGTTCAACTATTTGGTTCAAAATTCATTTCTTTGAATGAAAATTCAACTATATTGTAGAAAACTAGTTTGTTTTTCTTGATAATTAATTCTTTTACCTGAAAACTAAACTAATCCATTTTCGGTTACAAATATATATCTTTCACTTGAAAATTCGTGTTTATTAGTAGAAAAACAATGTTCATTGTCGAAAAATTCCTTTTTTTTTGGTGAAATTTTATTTTCATGGCCTAAAATGGAACTACTTCATTTTTGTTGGCAATTTATATTTTTCAGTTGAAAATTGTTAGTGATGCTAGGCCATGTGTAGTGTCGCTAGAATCAAATGGGAGGCCAAGCTCCTCTGCGGCCCTATTTGCGGCTTCAGTTGGGAGTGGCAATAGGACCGAACCGAGGCGACGACCAGACAATTTATTATTATTATTATTATTATTATTTTTATATACCATGAAGCCATTTCCCTTTTCGGGGTAGGCGTGACTTGCTCAGTGAAATTATGGAAATTCACGGAATTAGTGGAATTCACGAAATTTGTGTAATTCACGGATGTCGAGGAATTAATGGGATTCGAGGAATTCACCGAATTCACGATATTTACATAATTCATTTCATTTGCGGAATTCATACAATTCGTGGAATTCACTTAATTTATGAAATTCACAGAATTCACGGAATTAACTGAATTCATGAAATTCACGGAATTCAATGTATTTAAAAAATTCATGGAATTAATGGAATTCATGGAATTTACGGAATTATTAGAATTCAAAGAATTTATGAAATTTACGGAATTCAAGGACTTCATTGAATACAAGGATTTCATGTAATGCATGGAGTTCATGGAATTCATGAAATTCATTAAATTAGTTTAATTCATAAAATTCGTAAAATTATTGAAATTCTTGAAATTATTGAAATTCATGGAATTTATGGAAATTATGGAATTCATGGAATTCATGGCATTCAAGATATTCTCAAAATTCAAGGAATTCACTGTATTTACGAAATTAACTGAATTGGTAGAATTCTCGAAATTTCATGAATTCCTTGAATTCCGTGAACTCCATTAATTCCGTGAAATCCTTGAATTCCATGAATTCCACGAATTCCGTGAATTCCATTAATTATGTGAATTCCGTGAAATCCTTGAATTCCGTGAATTCCGTAAATAGTGTAAGTTTTGTGAATTCCGTGATATCCTCGAATTCCTTGAATTTCGATCATTCAGTTAATTTCATGATTTCCATGAATTACACGAATTCCTTATATTCCATGAATTCCTTGAATTTCATGAATTCCTATAATTCCATCAATTCCGTGAATTTCATGAATTTCGTGAATTCCATGAATTTCGTGAATTACTTGAATTACGTGAAGTCCTCGAATTTCATGAATTCCTTGAATTCCATGAATTCTTTGAATTTCGCGAATTCCTTGAATTCTATGAATTCCTTCGAATCCCACGATGTTTCGAACCAGTGACGCAATTCAAAATTGGAATTAAAAGCAATTCTTGTAATTGAAAAATGCACAATAATGTATATAAAATGTACAACTTTTGAGTTTAGACAAGAAAAAATTTATAACACATATATTAACAGTTTATTTTCTTTGACTTCCAGAGAATTAAATTTCGCAAAACATTTAATTTCAGAAGAAATTTGTTGAAAAAGTGATTCGAAATAATTTTTTATAATGTTTTCAATATTTTTTATGTATTCTCGAAAGATCCAATTTTGAATTGCGCGCCAACTATGGCATTGGCATCTTTGATTTCGGACTTCAGAGCATGGGAGCACGATTTTGACAGGTGGTCTGTATGCCGTGTTTGCTTTGCTACTTACAACTACAGTCTGATGGTCTTCACATGCACAGGACATCTCAAATTTGTACCCACTTTTCTCCATTTCGCGACGTATTTCGAAAAATGTAGGTTCAACATCATCAAGTCGTGGGTCTTCGAATAGTTGATAGCTCCTGAGAATGCTTCTGTTATGTCAGACTTGTGAGTAAAAAAATAAATTTGCGAACGGTTTTCGCTATTCAAATGCTGTGTTCTGCTATCTGTAGATTGCTCTCTTTCGAAAAATTTATAATTTCTGTAAAAATAAGAATTGCCTCGCTAAAAGGCCTAATTTTGATACATTCTATTGATCCGAGGATCTCGCGAAACCCCAAATATTTGACAAGTTTTCTTTCTTTCGTTCTCAAATGCTTGAGAAAAATTATATTGAGTCTGTGACGTATCTATAAAAAAAATTCTAAGTCGGATAGGACCAACACCCTTAAAAACTGAAAAAAAGAACATTTTTTTCTTATAATATTGAATGAGTGATTAAAACATTAACCACCATAACTCTCACAAATATTATTGAAACTGTTTGAAATTGAGTACACATACAAAGTATACTCGGCGAATGTCTGCAAAATGATAAACAGTTGAAAATGACCGTTTGTGTAATAATATCCAACTAAAAATTAAGGCCGATCGGTAAGCAAATTTTTCTACTTTCGGAGACAAAATTTATCGAGGCAACTTCAGATTTGAAACAACCTTTAGCGAAAAAGTTGTTCTATATAGTTTCGAAGAAAATTTCTGAAATATTTTAAATAGAGTAATTAAAAATTGACTGAAATATGCACTATGTAAAATAGTACGTGATTCGGGTGAGTTATTGGAACCGAAGGCTCAATTGCGTATCTCCGATAAAGATCAAATGTTTTTTATTTATAATTTTTTTCTGAAGTACCTATAATAATCAGATTTTCTCACGAGTGCAGAAAGATAAGTATGCGAGTTGAAAATGTATAAGTACAAGAGCTAATAATGTAGAAAATTCCCATATATTTTATTATAATTCTAAGAAAATAATTATTACTCAAAGTGAGAATTCTACGAACATATTGTATGCGGAGGACATGATTTGTACATTTTTATTTGGGTATTTATTTATAATTTCACGTATTTGCTATGGTTACCATTTAAAAGCAAATAATATTCAATAAATGCTCACATATTGTAATAATAATGACTATTGTAATTAATCATGCGCTACGCTTAGCGTACAACATGTTTGTGGAGCGAAGTGCTCAATTAGCTCGTGATTTATTAGGTATGTAATTTTTTAATATAGTTTTCAAGATACGAGGAGGAGGACCGAATGAATGAGTATGATGATGCGTCAACGAGTAGTGGGATATTTTCCGCATCTACATTTCCGATAAACCGTAAGTTTCTTGATATAATTTCATAAAAATTTGCATATTTGCCTAAAAATTGATTAATAATTTGGTTAAATTTAGTATAAAAATGAAAAAAAAACTTGTTGAAAAATTCAGTAGGATTTTTTACATTTTACTCAACAAAATTATTCGCACACCGGAGGGAATCCTGGTTGATGATTACTATGAAGATTGAGGTAACCGACACATCCTACAATTTCACGGATGTTTTTGGCATGGGTGTGTCGCGTGTAAAAAAATAAATCTTGATTCTAAACTCAAAAGCGGTGAATCGTTAGAAGAACGTTTCGAGCGTACCCGTACTCAGTCCGAAAAACTTAGGCAGGCTGGTTACATTCTCACAGAAATGTGGGAGTGTACATTTGACGAATAAAAAAAAAAATCTTCTCAAATGAGAAATTATTTAAAAGACCACCCCATTTTATTGAATGACGCTCTGAATCCTCGAGACGCATTTTATGGTGGTAGTGCAGGAAATACGACCTGTTTTTATGAGGTAAAGGACGGTGAAACAATACAGTATATTGATATTTGTTCACTGCATCCTTATATTTCAAAATATGGTGAATTTTCTGACCGACATCCTAAAATTCACGTGGGTGATGAAAGTAAGGATATAACTTGTGGATTTTAAAAATCTAAGCAATTTGGAGGGTCTTGTGAAATTCCGAGTTTTTCTGCCTCAATCCCTCTATCACCCTGTACTTCCCCTTAAAAGTGCATAAAAAACTCATGTTTCCACGCTGCAATGCTTTTTGAGAGAATCTATAGCAGAAAGAGTGTAGACATGAGCCTGCTTTGCGCTAAATTGCGGGGGTATGGGTGTCTGATAAGTTGAAAAAGGCGGTAGAAATCGGTTATGAAGTAAAATTTATTTATGAAATTTGGCAATACAATATGGTGCAATATAATCCCAAAACACGAGAGTGTGGATTGTTTACAGATTTAATAAATAGATTTTTAAAAATGAAGAAAGAATCTTCAGGTTCGCTAACGAAGTGTATTGACGAGGCTAGTAAACTTGCATATTTAAATGAGCACTCGACCATCGAGGCTTCTTATTTAGATCGCTCAAAGTTCACCAAAAATCTTGGACTTCGCTCGGTTGCTAAACTATGCTTAAACTCATTTTGAGGGAAGTTTGGTCAACGTGAAAAAGTAATGCAGACAGTTTATATCGAAAGTTCAGAGGCACTAAATAGACTTTTCTTGAGTCCGGAAACAGAGGTGTTTGACATAAAACTGATCAACGATGACCTCCTTCGTGTTTCGTACAAATACTCGACAGAGGCTTGAAAATTATCGCCAAACACAAATGTCGTCAACGCAGCCAAAAGAGCCCAGGCTCGTCTAGTCTTGTACGGCTACATGTCTCAGTTGGGTCGTAGGGTATTCGACTACGACAGTGACTCCCGCACTTGTTTACGACGAAACGAGCCTGGCGAATATAATCCTTCTCTTGGTCGCCTGTTGGGTCAGATGACTGGCAAGCTAGAAGGATAGTACGGCGAGGGGAGTTTCACAAAGACCTTTGTTTCCAGTGGTCCCAAATTTTACGCCTATAAAGGTGTTGAGGCAAATGGTCAAATGCAAAGGAACTCCAAGGTAAAGGGGATCATACTCAATTATAAGAACAGTAAATATGTTAATTTTAACACGGTCTGTAAAATTATTGTTGATAGAGCAGTAGATTCAATCAAATTAAATTTGAGAGCCATTAGATACACAGCATTTCATGATGTCATCACATTAGTTGAAAGTAAAACCGTTAAATCGGTATGCATTAAAAGACGATTCATTGAAAACTTTGACTCACTCCCCTACGGTTACAGGGAATCCCTCTCATTCTCACCATACTATAGATCTCTCTCTCTCTCTCTCGTTTTAAAAACATTAAAAGTAGGTTAGTAATGTTTTTCAGTGTTTACAATTGTCTATTAATAAGCATTAATCTCCGTTCATTTTTAATTACAGATTCAGAAAATTTCTTGTGGCTGTGGTGTGATATTGAGCAGAGGTTCCAACCACTATAAGTGCAACAGCAACAACAACAACAGCAACTTGAACCTCCACTGAGAATCGCAGTAGTCACGCTGAACATCTCAGTTCCGAAAAAACTACATATCCTAATAAGTAAGCACACTCGGTTTAGAGAAAACAAAACAAAACCAAAAGTTAATAAAAAGGGGGATTTGAACATTTAATATTTTTTATTTTTATGTTCCAGATTACTTCGAGCACGAGGGAGAGGAGTTAATTGTAGCAGTGGGCAAGCCCAAAAATGATAATGCCGATGACAATGATGCTGATGATGACGGAATGGAACAGGGGGAAATTCCACCATGCCCGGGATTCATCCCAATTTCTCAGGCGGCACTAGATAGCCTCCGTCAAGCCCACAGTGAGCTAGATGAGATTTATTTTTTTATTTATTTATTTGAAAATCAGTAAGCCCAACAGTTCAGAGAACCAATGACGGGGCTACAAAATCTATCTATAAATACGGTTTAAGCGTGAGCACGCAGGCAGGCTTTTACAAATTTTTATAGTGTGTTCGTGCTTACAATAGAGTTCAAAGTAACTTGAAATGTATTCTAATAATTTAAAGATAATTAAAAATCATTGAAAGAATTCAGTGGTCTCGTGAGAATTAAAAAATTCAGAACAGTTCAAGTAATTTAGAAAATTTCAAAAGAATTCAGATAATTAAAAAAAAGACAATACAAAAGAATTCATAGAATTTAAAATATTTTAGAGAATTGGAAAGAATTCAGACATTACAAAATTTATAAGAGAATTTAGAATAATTAGGAGAGTTCAAAGAATACAAAAGACTTGGAGGAAGTTAGAACAATTTATGGTGTATGATAAAGATTTCAGGAGAACTAAAGAAAAATTTTAATTCTGAAGAATTCGTTTGAATTCTACAGGGATAAAAAATATTCAAAGAAAATTCAAATAATTCAACGTGTATTCTAATGATTTCAAACTAATTGAAAATTTTTTTTTATTCAGTGATACCGTGAATTGAACAAATTCAAAACAGTTTAGAGAGTTCAGAGAATTCAGAAGATATCAGGGGATTCAAAGAATTTAGAAGAATTCAATAATACGGAGAATTCGGAAGAAATAAAAAAATATTGTAAGAATTGATGGAATTAAGAAGAATTCAAAAAATTAGGAAGAATTTAGACAATTCGGAAGAATTCACAGAGTGCAAATGAATTCAAAAACTTCAAAAGAATTCACAGAATTAAAAAAAATAGAGCTTTTTAAAAGAATTTAAAGAATACAAAAGAATTCAAAAGGTTTCAGAGAATTTAAAAGAGTTCAGAGAATTCAAAAGAATTCAGACAATTGGGAAGAATTCAGAAAATACGGAAGATCTCAGAGAATAGCGGAAGAATTCAAAGAATTAAGAAGAATTTAGATAATTCAGAAGAATTCACCGAGTACAAAAGAATACACAAACTTCAAAAGCATTCACAGAATTAAAAAAAATTATAGAATTTCAAAAGAATTCATAGAATTCAAAAGATTTCAGAGAATTTAAAATTCAGAGAATACAAAAGTGTACTGTAAAGGTTTCAAAATATTTGCAAAAAACTTCAAAAGAATTCAAAGCAGCACAAGTGAATTCTAAGAATTCGTTTGAATTCTACAGGATTAGAAATACTCGAAGGAAGTTAAAAAAATTCAACGTGTATTCTAAAGGAAAGATATTTTCTAAGAATCTCGTATCTAAGTTGCCGTGTGTAGTTGCACCACTGATATTCACAACCTCCTGCAAATTTAAAATTACTCTTTTCCGCACACACCCTCATCAGTGACACATGAACTGTCGCCCATATAACGCATGCTTCCGATTGGTTAATCTTTAATTGTTAATTACTCATTAATTATTAATTTTACAACAAATTTTTATTATTATCTCCAACTCCATTTTTTATGAGGAATTCAAAAATATAAAAATGTACCTTGAGTACTGGGACACCCTGTATAATAAGTACTGCGAGTTGTTTGTTTCTTTTGCGAATGTCACGATCTCCCTGAACCTTGAGCTGCTACGTAATTTCAGTACAACCCCTGCTTATATTATCGTTTATCAACTTTTATAGTCAAGATAATGGATCAGTAGTATAAGATTATAATTTTGACAAAGTAGCGCTGTAGTGACCTCTAAAATAAGGCAACTGATACCTTGACAAATTGTTATGAACAAATAACTACAGTTTTTAATAGGTACATATTTCCTCTTTGATCTTCACTGTTTCAAGTATTCATGCCCTTGAAATGATCTAAAATTGCATTAATATAAAATCTCATGTTGATGTTCTTCCTCAAGTTCCGAAAATCATTAAAACCTATTTTAGTAACATTTACTAGAAATTAATAATATTTTAATTGACTTATTAAAAACTCATTAAGCTTTCAGTAATTACAATTATCATATGCAACATGCGAACAATATTTCATTTACAGCTTGTAGACGATACCACAGTAAAGCACAAATAAAAAGCAATACAATGCTTATGTGGAGCGCTGAAGAAAGCACGATAACCCTTGTTATCATTCTCCTTGTCTTTCGCCATTGTTTTCACTGTACAAGATATACGAGAGATCAACTAAGTAAAGAACGAGCAACGAACATTCCCTATATGTATTTTTCGGTTAATTTACAAGGGGCCTTTCAAGTCTTACGCAACGCTTTTTTTGACAATTTATCCCCTCCTATATCTATTTTCTATGCAATAAACGTAAATACATGTAACATATTTGAGCCATACCATAATACAAGCATTTTATTTTTCTATACATTTTATTTTACTAGTAAACATTTTGTTCTAAAATATGTATTAAGAAATATTATTATAATATTTAAGTGATCAGTTAATTTGTTATCCTCCAAATTTACAAATATTAGAATTAACATTATTCTTAATAATATATTTCACTTGTTCTTTCAGTAGAATTATTCCAATTTCAAAATAAATTGATTTTATTATTTAAAAAATGTTAATCAGACTATCTCATATAAAAAGTAATTATCACATTTTATAAATTATTATTTTATGAGCAAATCCTTAAATAAGTCGATGCCAATGCTAGTCAGTGTTGAGAATTACAAGTATAAACACATGTTTCAAAAGAAATGTGTGAATTCGGCGCGCCTTCTGTGCGGGAGGCTAATTGACTAGACGACACTCGACAAGCGCATTTCCAAACAGATGCTACTTCACAAAAAAACATTTGGTTTAAGTTCGACACACACACATACGCGCGCGCGTACGCACGCATTATATATATATATATATATATATATATATATATAAAAAATAGCGTGTGATACACGTGCGCATAGGTGATTGCTAACTCGTGTGATTGCATCATTCGCCTGCGGCTCGAAGTACTTGTCTACGTTCTCACACTCGCTTCGCTCGTGCGCTAACCACCGACTCATCCTTCGAGCCTCCGGCTTATGCTGCAAAATTCACACTCGCACACAATCTCCTATTTTGCACACTTGTATCACAAATAAATATTTTGGTATACTATTTGACTTATAAATTTATTCACGTGTTTTTTGATCATGTGGAATTTACAAGTTCAGAGTGGATGTATGATTTTGAGGGTGAAGTAATGAATTTTTCGAATAGTATATATTTCCGATGATATTTAAAAAAACTGTTCTTTATAGTAAAACTTTTTTCATTAACATAATTTCAAATTGATGCCAGAACGGAAAAGATTCCTTGATTCGAGGCAAATCTTACAATATTAGTAATATAATATGAATATTAATATTACCTATAATATTACTATAATATTATAATATTATTACTATAATATTAAACCTATAATATTAATACACTTTTTTAAGAGTAAGGAAGTTATGCTCATTTTTAATATTTTTAATAAAATAATTGTGCCAATTTTTGTGAAAACAATCATAAAGCTGGGAAAGGGATAGGGTGAGACAGAACTTCCCCCTTCCAGCTCGAAAAATTATAATTTCAAGTACAAAAGTTGTTTTGTCTGATTTGCCATTATATTTTTAAAAAATTGTATTTTTTTGTATTTTTGGTAAATTTCTATTTTTAAATTGATCAAAATGAAAACTTCAGTTTGTCCATTATTTAAAAAATCACTAATGCTCTCTCCAAGGACAAGCAAATACATTTGCTAACGGGAAGCAAAGTGCTCGTGAAATGAGCACCATATAGTTATAAATATACAAACAAAGTGGAAACACTCGAGACCAAATTCACAGCTAGTTTAAACCTATTGAAATGACATAAAATCCTTCGAGTTCTACTGAAATCTTTTAAAATATTCTACAGACCCTTAAAATCCTAGAAATCCCTGAAAATCTTTTAAAGTACTTTAAGGTCTCGAGAAATCTCTTAAAACACATTCAAATCTTTTGAAGTTACTTAAAACCTTGAAGAGTTTTGTACCATTCGGTGAAATATTTTTAAACCCATTACAAACTATTGAAAATCATTAAAATCTCTTTGAAACCCTTAGAGTCTTCTAAAAATAGTTTAAATACATTAAAATCCTGTGAAATCACTTGAACTCACAAAAAATATTTGAAAATACTTTGAAAATCCTAAATATCTTTGGAACCCATTGAAACCCTTAAAAATTTTGTGATATATTCTCTTGCAATCTTCTCAAATCGATAAAAATTCATAGACTGATATTCTCTGAAAATCTTTGAAATATTTCACAATTCATTACAGTTTCTAAAAATTATTTTAAATCACTTGAAATCTTTTCAAATTGCAAGAACGATGAAATATCTCGCTACCAAAACACTTGCAAATTAAATGAACAGTTGTAAACAAAATTAAAGTTAGCAACAGACTTTATTGTTAACTTTCAAATGTGATAAATAAAGCAATTTCAAGTCATTCCAAGGCCAATCAGATTTTCAGCAACAATGAGTGCGAGATTTTCGAGACAATCCTTCATGCCACTTTTCTCTAGATACATGGATAAAAATTACAATTTATCATTTGAAATATTATATGCATTGAATCATAAGCAATTTACAATTTTATCACTCAAAAATTTAGAATTAAAGTTTTTCAATTTTGTTGTATTCAAAATTCCAGAATTTCAAATATTATAAATAATAATAAGTAAATAATTATCCAAATAGTTTTTTGTTTAAAATACGGGGTTGTTAAAAAAAAATTATGTGAACGATTTCAGTCATAGAAAAAATTAATTTTCAAAATGGAAATAGTACAGTTGTAGAGAATAGTGAGAAAAAATTAGATTACAAAAAACATTGTTAAAATAATTTTTTTTTCAAAAGTTTGTCATTAAAAATAATGTTTTTTATTTGGGATGGCATAATCAGTAACATTATTTTGATATTTAAACTCATAGAAAAACTATTTTTTTTATATACACGATTTTTTGCAGAAATACTTTAACTCAACATGATTTATTCTATTTATGAAAACCTTTAAAAGTTTATTTTTAGACGCTTCAATTTCAAATTGCTACATTCTTATTAGATAAACGTTTATTTTTCGGCCTGCTGGTCTTAAAAAATTGAAGCTACATTCTTATTATTCTGAAAGTTTTAAAGCTTCAATTTGAAGCCGTTCAATATCCATATTCGCACCTTTTGAATAAAAACATTAATGATCTTTCAACGCATAAAATTAAAGAAGTTTCATTTTCGTATTGAAATTTAAACAGTTTAGTTGTTGAAAAAAAGCAGTTTCTATTACAGTGCTGTAATTACTTTCACAAGAAATAATCATAAAACTAGTTTTTCTGTTAAATTTCTCTACTTGCCTTCTTTTTTCCAAGAAATAGGAATTCCCAAGAAAAATAAATTCTCTACTGTATTTGAAAATGAAAAATCACAATTTCAAAATTATTTTGAAGAAATTTATTGGTAAGATTAAATATATCACTTTATAAGAATCACACACTGTACGACAAAATGTTTATTTATTAAAAAGTCTGTGAGAAATGAGATAGTATTCAGATTATTATTTATGCAGGGACTGATAAAAAGTGAAGAGATAATAAATACACAAATTAACGGGTTCCGAAAATATAATTTCATGAAGACGATTAGAAAGAAAAAAGATCACTTTCTATCTATAAATGGTCAAACTATGCATTTGTTTATAAAATTTGTTTATAAGATGAACAAATAATATCGATTCACAATTCTTTCTCACTAAACATCACCACCCATGTAATTTGAAGACGATTAGGGAAAAAAACGATCACTTTCTATCTATAAATGGTCAAACTATGCATTTGTTTATAAAATATGTTCATCACATAAACAAATAATATGGGTTGACAATTCTTCGTTACTAAAAATCACCACTCATGTATTTTGAAGACGATTAGTAAGGAAAACTATTACTTTCTGTCTATAAATGTACAAATTATGCATTTGTTTCGAAAATTTGTTTATGAAATAAATAAATAATATTGAATGACCAATATCGATCACTAAATATTACCACTCATATAGTTCGAAGGTACTAAGAAAGAAAAGCGATTACTTTTTGCCAATAAATGCCTAAGCGATGCATTTGTTTACATAATTTGTTTATAAAATTAATAAATTATACCATACAATGAATTTTCATGATAAAACGTAATCCTGTTGGTAAAATCAAGCAATGTAAATTCACAAATATACTTGGAAGTAAAATTTCCAATGCGTTGACATTTTGTTAAAATAATTTGTTTATAACAACTAGATTCGATATCCTGTAAATTATTTATATTCTTTGGATACTTCATCATTTATTTTCGTCACAAATGAGCTCAATTAAGTTATTGATTTGAAGATAAAAAATAATAATTAAAAAATGTCTCATTTTCGCACGTTGTTTATTTATATAAAAAATAGAAAATTACAAAAATTAAAAAATATAATCCTTAGACGCTCTTGTGCAACTATCGCTGACCACTTCTAAACAAAAAAATTGAAAATCGGTTGAGAATTGTAGGCTGTAGGTCATTTTGAATAGTAAATTCCGGATTCAGCCCACTGTGCGGCGTAAAACGCATGAAGGGTAGACATTATGTGTGAAAGGCTGAACAGTGTAAATCGCGCCGTGAAGCGCTTAACAAAGTATAACGCATGAAACGTTAACAGCGTAAAATGCGTAAAGCGCTATAAAGTGTAAAACGCGCGAAGGACTAATCAGCGTCAAACGCGATAAACGTTAAATAACGTAACACGCAGTAAGCGCTAAACAGCCTTGGACAGTGTAAAGCGTGTTAAAAGCTGAACAGCATAGTGCGAAACAGTGTAAAACGCGTGAAGGTCCAGACAGCGTGAAATTTTTAAAGCGATAGACAGCGTAAAGCGCTTCAAGCGCTGAACAGTGTAAAATGCTAAAAAATATAACACGTGTGAAATGCGTGATGGATAGACCTTATAAAGCGTGTGAAATTCTGAACAGCATAGTGCTCAACAGCGTAAAACGCGTGAAGGTCTATACAGCACAAAATTGGTAAAACGCTAAACAGAGTAAAACGCGTGAATGCCTAGACATCACAAAATGGGTAAAACGCTAAACAGAGTAAAACGCGTGAATGCCTAGACATCAAAAAATGGGTAAAACGCTACACAGAGTAAAACGCGTGAAGGTCTAGACATCCCAAATTTCGCTATTACTTGCGTAAACTATTGACCTAATTTAACGATAGAAATTATAACTTTCACTGCAGCATCTCTTCGTTTGTCGTGTCGTGGAACCGTTAGATTTACTCTCAGTTCGGGCGATTTTTTGCTGGCAAAACCGCAAACCTAACAGAGTGTGAAAAACGAGGTAGCAAAGTGACAGAATCGGAGGCAAGAACGCAAAACAACGGGGTAGGTGCAAAAGTGATATTTCTTCTGGCTGCCTAATTAAGGGACCAGAGTTCGCTATTTCGGGGTGCGAAACTCGACAAGGCGGCAAAAAGCAGAGTGCGGAATGTAGGACTCTAGGTGCTCGTCAGGAGACCGGAACTTTCGAGTGACAAGGGTCGTTTGCCAGAACGCATGAAGGAGCTTGTAGCCCACGCAAGCTTAATACAAGGAAGTTCTCGTGAAACGTAATTCGCGAAGCTTCGATACATAATTTTTTAACGAAATTGGTTAATTTTAAAAGAAGGAAATTCATTTTCTGCAAAAAAGATGAATTTTCAACCAAAATATATAGATTTTTAACCAAATAGTTTAATTTTCAACCAAGAAGAATAATTTTCTATAAAAAAGATTAATTTTAAACAATATACATAAATTTTTAACCGAATAGTATAATTTTAAAACAAGAAAATTAATGTTATACAAAAAGGATGAATTTTCAACAAAATACATGAATTTTGAACCAAATAGTTTAATTTTCAATCAATGAGATTAATTTTCTACAAAAAAGATGAATTTTCAACAAAATATGTAAATTTTTAACCAAATAGTCGAGTTATCAACCAAGAACATTCATTTCCTATGAAAAAGACGAATTTTTAATAAAATACATACATTTTTAAACAAATAGTTGAATTCGCAACCAAGAAGAAGAATTTTCTATAAAAAAGATTAATTTTCAACAAAATACATGAATTTTCCACCAAATAGTTTAATTTTCAATCAATGAGATTAATTTTCTACAAAAAAGACGAATTTTCAACCAAGAAGAATAATTTTCTATATAAAAGACCATTTTTTAACAGAATACATGAATTTTCAACCGAATAGTTTAATTTTAAAACAAGAAAATTAATGTTATACAAAAAGGATGAATTTTCAACAAAATATGTAAATTTTTAACCAAATAGTCGAGTTATCAACCAAGAACATTCATTTCCTATGAAAATTGAGAAAAACCGCCGAAAACGCGTGCTGTCACGGATAGACGGTGAGTTCTCCCCCAAAACGAAGAGGAAGTGACTTTTTTGACCTACCCCATTCGAAAGGTACCATCAAGAGGTGTTAGAAAAAATTTTGTTTTTAATTTTTCCATCTGCGGACAACAGCTAAAATTGAGAAAAACCGCATAAAAACTCGTGCAGCCACGAATAGACGATTTTTTAAAAATTTTTGGCTTATATATTGTCAAAAAACAAAAAACAATGCACAGAAACCATTTCTGTATTTCCTAAGGCGAATCCAGCGAAAAACACCGGAAAAACCATGCTCGCAAAGATAGACGGTGAGTTCTCCCCAAAGAGAAGAGGGGGTGACTTTTTAATCCACCCTATTCGAAAGGTACCATCAAGAGGTGTTAGAAAAATTTTTTTTTTTAAATTTTCATTTGCGGACAACAGCCAAAATTTAGAAGAACCGCAGAAAACGCGTGCTGTCACGGATAGACGGTTAGTTCTCTCCCAAAACGAAGAGGGGGTAACTTTTTTACCCCAACCTATTCGAAAGGTACCATCAAGAGGTGTTAGAAATTTTTTTTTTTTAATTTTTCCATTTGCGGACAACAGCCAAAATTGAGGAAAACCGCCGAAAACGCGCGCTGTCACGGATAGACGGTGAGTTCTCCCCCAAAACGAAGAGGGGGTGACTTTTTTAACCCACTCTATGCGAAAGGTACCATCAAAAGGTGTGAGAAAAAAAAATTTAATTAATTTTTCCATTTGCGGACAACAATTAAAATTGAGAAAAACCGCCGAAAGCTAGTGCCGTCACGGATAGATGGTGAATTCTACCCCAAAACGAAAAGTGGGTGACTTTTTGAACCCACTGTATTCGAAAGGTACCATCAAAAGGTGTAAGAAAAAAAAATTTTAGTTAATTTTTCCATTTGCGGACAACAATTAAAATTGAGAAAAACCGTATAAAAACTCGTGCTGCCACGGATAGACGATTTTTTTATTTTTTATTTTTGGCTTATATATTGTCAAAAAACATTTAAAAAATGCACAGAAACCATTTCTGTATTTCCTAAGGCGAATCCAGCTACAAAAACCCGGAAAAACCATGCTCGCAAAGATAGACGGTGAGTTCTCCCCCAAAAAGAAGAGGGTGTGACTTTTATAAACTACCCTATTCGGAAGTTACCATCAAGAGGTGTTAGAAACAATTTTTTTTAAAAATTACCATTTGCGGACAACAGCCAAAATTGAGTAAAACCGCCGAAAACGCGTGCTGTCACGGATACACGGTGATTTCTCCCCCAAAACGAAGAGGGGGTTAATATTTTAACCTACCCTATTCGAAAGGTACCATCAATAGGTGTTGGAGAAAAATTTAAAAAAAAAAATTTCCATTTGCGGACAACAGCCAAAATTGAGAAAAGCCGCCGAAAACGCGTGCTGTCACGGACAGACGGTTAGTTCTCCCCCAAAACGAAGAACGAGTGGCGTTTTTAAGCTACCCTAGTCGGAAGGTACCATCAAGAGGTGTTAGAAAAAAGTTTTAAAAAAAATTTTCCGTTTGCGGACAACAGCCAAAATTGAGAAAAACCGCCGAAAACGCGTGCTGTTACGGATAGACGGCGAGTTCTCCCCCAAAACGAAGAACGACTGACTTTTTAAACCTACCCTATTCGAAAGGTACCATCAAGAGGTGTTAGGTGGAAATTAAAAAAAAAAAATTCCATTTGCGGACAACAACTAAAATTTAGAAAAACCGCATAAAAACTCGTGCTGCCACGGAAAGACAACTTTTTTTCAAATTTTTGGCTTAAATATTGTCAAGAAATATTTTAAAATATGCACAGAAACCATTTCTGTATTTCCTAAGGCGAATCCAGCGAAAAACCCCGGAAAAACCTTGCGCGCCAAGATGGACGGTGAGTTCTCCCCAAAAAAGAAGAAGGGGTGACTTTCTTAACCTACCCTATTCCAAAGGTACCATCAAGAGGTATTAGGAAAAAAATTTTAAAAAAATTCCATTTGCGGACAACAGCCAAAATTTAGAAAAACCGCCGAAAACGCGTGCTGTCACGGATAGACGGTGAGTTCTCACCCAAAACGAAGAGGGGGTAACTTTTTTTTCCTACCCTATTCGAAAGGTACCATCAAGAGGTGTAAGAGAAAATTTTAAAAAAAATTTACCATTTGCGGACAACAGCCAAAATTGAGAAATACTCCGAAAACGCCTGCTGTCACGGATAGACGGTGAGTTCTCACCCAAAACGAAGAGAGAGTGCCTTTTTTTACCTACTTATTCGAAAGGTACCATCAAGAGGTGTTAGACAAAAATTTAAAAAAAAATTTACCATTTGCGGACAACAGCCAAAATTGAGAAAAACTGCCGAAAAAGCGGGCTGTCAGGGATAGACGGTGAGTTCTCCCTCAAAACGAAGAGGGAGTGACTTTTTTAACCTACCCTGTTCGAAAGGTACCATCAAGAGGTTTTAGACAAAAATTTAAAAAAAAATTCACCATTTGCGTACAACAGCCAAAATTGAGAAATACCGCTGAATACGCGTGCTGTCACGGATAGACGGTGAGTTCTCCCCCAAAACGATGAGAAAGTGGCTTTTTTAACCTATCCTAGTCGGAAGGTACCATCAAGAGGTGTTAGAAAAAAGTTTTAAAAAAAATTTTCCATTTGCGGACAACAGCCAAAATTTAGAAAAACCGCCGAAAACGCGTGCTGTCACGGATAGACGGTGAGTTCTCGCTGGGAGCGGGTGCAATTTTTAAGATTAGCACCTGCTCCCGGCGAAATCCTGCGGTTGTCCTTATGACAAACTTCTTCCTCTAGATATATATATATATACTTATACAATGTATTCAAAGATCACTCAATTTGTGACAAAAATGTTTGTAGTTGTATTGTCTGTAGTTGTATTTCTCGTGCACCTGCTGTGTAAGTTACAATGTAAGGTTGATTTTCTACTTTGTTTTTGATACAAAAAATAATAACTTTTCTATGTATGCATTTGGTTATGTATCTGAATATTCAACATTTAGAAAGGATATATATAATTACTGATCCTATCGCTACATAACCTAAGCGCTGTAACCATTCTGAAGTAGTTTTGCCCCAACCGTTTGATGTTTTATGAGTGGACATATTATAAAGTATACTTTAGACATCGCTTGAACTAATTTGTGCTTTCCTAAGCACATCTATATCAATTTGTTCAGGCATTTGAATTAATCTCTTCTCCAGGTTATATAAGTTTCCTTATATATTCCATATCGTAAGTTTCGTTGACGAGGATCGTTTTCGTTATATCCAAGTTTTTTCAAAGTTCAAGTTTATCATGTTTGTTATATATTTCACAATTTTCTCGGGTAATTAATGTGGGAACTTCAATTTAGATTGATTTGATTTCATCTCCGAATGCTAAGTCTACGTTGATGTCGGTTGTCGGAATTACAATATATCCTCCTATTACCGGTATGTATGTTTCTTCGTGGAGCAAGTAAGGTGATTAAGAACATGCTATTTTTGCACACATTCTCAGTAAGCTTGCTTCGCAAGTATTTGTATCATATGTCGTTAGATTAGGCTGATTTGTTTCAGATATTTGATGTATGTTCATTGTTTTACATTTGTTAATAGTTTCCTTGTCCGTTGGTTCGAAACTGTCATCGAATTTAATTATTAAGTCATGATCGGCAATAAGGGAAAGGATTAATATTTCACCAAACTTGGTTGGGATTGAAATTATTTTTTTTTACGGATCCTTCCTCGTTTTCAATAATCGGAATAATTTTAATGTAGCTTAATAATCCGTTTACTACTGATATTTAGATTGACTAATATCGAGAATTTTCTGCTAGTCTTTCTCGAAATGGTATTTTGTTCTATAATAATCTCTGGGGCATTGTATTGACCTTCAAAAATTAAATTGTGTAGAAATTGTTGATGTAACTATTTGTCTTCAGGTTCAGGTGAATCCAAACGAATTGAATTGTTTCAAACGTTTCGGCACACAATAGTGGCCATCATCAGTGAGCTTGATCAAATCTTCATGCAACGCAGTTAATATCGAACCTGATCGATTAAAAAGCGTGTAGATTCAGATGTTTTGGGGGAACACTTTCTCTCCTGCACCGAAGAAGAATCATCCAATGGTTGGAATTCTTCGCTAGAGTGACAGTTACTAGTACTATTTTATAGATTTTCGTTTGGTCATTTAAAACGGACACAATATTCTCATGAGCAGTATATAATTTATCAAATTCTGAATTTATTTGGTTCAAATCTGATTTAGTCAGGATTCCAAAAAGAATTTTAGAAATATCGCCAATAAAATTAGCTAATCCTCTTTTATGTCTTTGTTTTTCAAGTAACTTATTAAAAATTGTAATTTTGTTCATGAATCTATTAAGTCTATATTTCATCAATCTTATTTCATTTTTCGCTGTACATTCATTTTTGCATGCCTCCTTTATTAATTCAATTGTTTGTTCCATGACTTGAAATCTACTTTCGGTTGTGGTCAAATTTATTCCTATAATTAGTTTCCAATTCTCGTGATATAAGTAAGCTTTGCGAATTTCCTCCATGTAAATGTTTCCATAAATTCCTTGAAGCACGTATTTTGCTTGTATGACATTATCAGCATTTTGTAAACTGGATGGCTTTTTGCTATATTTTGATCACAACGTTTCTTGGTCTTCTCTTGTTCAACTTCTATTCTTTCTTTCGCTTTCCTTATGATGTTACCGTTTTTGAGTTTCCATTTCTATGTCAAATCAGCATAAGTAAGAGTTGGTGATCTTGGTATTGCTAATGGGATATTAGGACCTCTTTCAAGGTCATCGCGAAGGTGAAAACCCTGTAGTTGTATTTTTCGTTGCAATACTTACAAATGTAAAAAATTTCAAATTTTCATCGCAATGTTCACTATTATCCTCCATTGCTCTTTTAATCAGATTTTTTGAAGTTAAATGCATTCTTTCTATGTAACCGTTTGCTTTTGGATGGAAAGATGTTGTTTTCATGTGCTTGATATTTAATGCATCTTCAAACTGTTGCATTAATTCTAATAAAAGGTTTGTTCCTTGATCCGTAAGTATCGTTTTAGGCGCTGTGAATGTATACACATACGCATATATAATTGAAAACTCCAGGTTAACAATCACCGCAGAGTCCCACTGAGAGCAACTGTCATCTAGAAAAAAAATGACATCTGCTCCTAGTAGGACCGCAGTAAATCCCATTCATGGCCACGTCTCACAACCGTGAGATGAGTGGTCACAGGAAACGATGAAATCACGACGACAGGCCGGCGAAACTCTCGTGTGTTTTAAGGACACGAAGCGACCCAAGGCGGACAGCTTTCTGCATCCATCTCGCAAGTGCCGTGGCATATTTTTGGCACGTGGTTATGGCTTTAAGGTTCCAAATCAGTGATAGTTTTGCACCTCCGAGAGCACCTATCACAAGGACAATTACTCGTACCGAATATTTTGGGTACAGTCGTTGGGTAACTCGCTTAGCGCAATGGTGGGGGTATACTTAGATGGTCAGCGGGTGCGAGTCGGGCGATGACCTAAGATATGAATCTTAGGTAGGCTTCGAACACTGAATCGCACAGAGAACGCTCGGAAACACTCTAAAAGATTTATAGCCCTCGTGCTAAATCGCATAGATCGCTCGCTGCAGGTAAGTCACTTTTAGGCAGCCCTTGGAAATACTATTTCCTCGACTCTCTTAAAGTGGACCTAACTATTTACAGAATCACTTCA
Source organism: Andricus grossulariae (assembly GCA_011634705.1). Taxonomy (NCBI): domain Eukaryota; kingdom Metazoa; phylum Arthropoda; class Insecta; order Hymenoptera; family Cynipidae; genus Andricus; species Andricus grossulariae. Next base: position 72,197,546 of record JAABKJ010075445.1, on the reverse strand, counting down.
AAATATTCAGTTTTAACGCCAAATATTTTGCAGTAACCCGCGCGTGGTAGAAATAAATGCAGCAAGAAGTGAAGATGAATTTTTCAAGTCTTCCTGCGGGTTTCCACCTAGAGATCTTTCCAGTTTAGCTGAAAGATCAATAAGTGACTTCTTCGTTTTTTTCGTTTTAAAAATATATTTATTGTTCATAATTTCTACAGAGATTGATACAGGAGTAGAATCTTATATGTTTCGTACTTTATCTTCAGATATCTCGTTCCGGATTGGAACTTTACCTCTTATTATTTTTATAATTATATCTTCGTTCAAGATTATATGTTTATGATTTGAATATATCATCATTAATTTTTATTATTCTTATTCTAAGATGGGAACGTACGAAATCCTATGTAATACAAGGCTGCTGAAGGCTGGTGAACTTCTCAGCATAAAACATCAACCAATTGAGACTATCGGTTCCCATACTCTGTCCTCGCCCCACCCCCCTCGCCAGTAACAGAAGTTTTGGTGGTACTGACGTTACAACTAGACTCTCCACCATACGACGAATCGCTACTTAACTTGGAAATGATTTCGACTCGCAAAACAAATTTCGCGCATAAACAATGAATAATACAAACAATAAAATAGCCTCGGAATGGACTGAAACTTTGATTGACGAAATGCATACACACGGTAAATGTAAAGGTTGAGTTTCAGGCGATGAATGGAGACTAGGTGTATGGAATGCTAGGGGATGAATGATCTTAACGTAAGAGAATTACGAGAAACTATGCACGTAAGGAAGCTAGATATATTATGTGTACCTGTGACAAAGAAAAAGGGATGCGAAAGTAGAGACATAGAGGATGGGGTGTTAAAAGACGGTTTTGAAATATGGTCAGGAGTATCCAGGTGCGAAATTCGGTCGGATGCCAGAGATTGACCATCGGCCCAAAGTCGGCCCTGCTTTGGTAACCGTTCTACGGTAACCAGAGTTGGACCGACTCAGGTGTTTTCAACCTGCCATGGTCTCACCGACGTTGGCGACCGACGTCGGCGGTGGGCGAAAAGCCGACTGTTGGTCCAATTCTGGCCCAATTTTGGGCCGACGATCGCATAAACTGTGACAGATTGGTCGGTACGACCGCAAGAATGCGGTCAGTCCGACTCTGTATACAGCAGTCGGTTAGTCACAAGTCATCTTGATGGATCCGACGGTCGGTCAAACCTCGGCCCAAATATTGGCCAGCCGTCGGATAAACGCTGGTTCACTGCTTCTAAAAGACCGTGAAAGTACGGTCGATCCGACTCTGGGCAAGTGATGGCCTGACCGTCAGTAGAACATCGGCTTGTACAAGTCACCATGATGCACCAGACAGTCGGTCAAACCTTGGCCCAAATATGGGCCGGCCATCGGATATACTCTGGTTCATTATTGCAAAACGACCATTAAGTTACAGTTGGCCCGAAACATTGATTGAACATAACCTACTTCATCTCCATAGATCTGCTTTTGGCCGTGGTTGATCTGCTCTTATTATTGGGAGGTTGAATTGTTGTATCACTCGTAGAATTTGTTAAATATGACCGGAAAAAGGTCGGCATATGAGATTTGAAAAAATTCAGGAAATTGAAGCGTAGAAAAATGGATGATGATGGAAACAGTAGTAATCTGAACAGCGAAGACAATATTTGTAATGACGATACCATTATCGCTTCCAAAAGCCTCATTGAAGAAGTTGATCAGCAGTTAAAATGTGCAATTCCTGAAGATTCGAAGTAAGTGTAATTATTTAAATTCTATTTACATATATTTGTATTCAAAATTTTTACGTTTTCCAACTTTGAATGGTGCTGCAGCGTACAGTTGCAATTAATGAATTTAAAAACTTTTTTCCGCTTCAATAAGTTATATATATTTTCAGAATTTTTAAATAATTATGAACTTTTTTAGAATCTGTTGCAGATTCATCTGCAAAATTCTTTGTTAATCTTCTAGTTTTATATGTGGATAAAGTCTATTAATTATTTGTTATCAAACAATTGAATACTGTGTTTCTTGAATTTCAAATCTTTAAATAATATTGTACTGATAACCTTAGGCATGTTTCTTCGACTTTTGAAGCATTTCTTTTAAAACAATGTAAAGGGGATTCTTTAAGATTGTCTGTAACTTTCAATGCCATATAATACTTTTTTAAATTCTTTGAGACAGAGTTTCAAACTTTAAATTCGGATTCATTCGTTCATGATCTGGAAAGTGGAATAGGTACTGAGCACAATCTTTTATCAGACACATGTGGGGCAAAATTCGTCAAGTGTACCCGCCTAAAAACTTGTTGTCTCCGATTTTCTTGAAAGTACGCGAAATTATTGTCCTAGTGAACCTCTTTCAATTCCCTGAAGAGAACGTCTTCAGTACGACGGGTTATCAGCATACAGGGGCTTGAATTTTCAACATTTTACCGCGCACGCTGATACTCAATTAACCATAACTTCTACAAGAGTTATCCAAATACTATCCAACCGAGCAATTCACGCCTACCCCGAAAGGGAAACGGCTTAATGATATAATAATAATAATAATAATATTGGTATGGTACATTTTTCAGGGTTCCTGAGAATTAAAATTAGTTCAAAATTAGGATAAAATATTGAAGTAATAATGGAAAATAAAATTTGTACTTTATTTTGTAATATCTGAATAAGCAACCCCAGATTGTGGTACAGAAATAAATATAATATACATTTGATATAATAGAGTTTAACATAGTGTTGAAAAGTCCGCATTTTCGACAAAATCGAGTGCGAAAAACGAGATACGAGATGAGATTGTATTCGTTAAAGCCAAAGGAGCTTTAACAAACGAGAATTCACAATCAACAAATTACATTATCGAGCGCTAAGCTCGAAAACCAACGGTCACGTGCCCTACTATCCGTTCATGATACAAAGGCCCCTCTAAAACAGCTGCACATTTTGGTAATTTTCTCGTAAGAAGAAAATCGCACAAAAACACAGCTTATACCATGATAAAGCTTACTTTATTGCGCTTAAAACAAGTCCCCATTTGTTTAAATTTGTTTGGAAAATATCCTTCCTGAAAAGATGAAAACCATGGTTTTTTGGTGTCACTCTGTCCTTGCTTGACTTTCGATGACGACATCTTTAATCTGAACAGTGTGAAAAATTTGAGAAAAAAAAACATATAGACGCATTCATATTTTGACTGTACATATGTGAAAAGAAAATTGCAATATATTAATAACAATTAACGTAAAATACATTTGAACATGACTATGCTATCTCTCGTAATATACGTAGTAGAGAGTTGCATTTTGTCTTAAACTGCTTAGAAAATTTAAACAAATGCAATCGAATAATAATTAGGAATTAAAATTTTGAAACCTATCAATAAATAACAAATAAACCTGGAAGACCGATGATTGGTAGTGTGGGTGTGAGGACACAGCGGGATACAACAGCTGAAGGGTCTACTCATTGAAAAAGAGTAGCTACCGCCTGAAAAAAAGGAATAGACCCCCCGAGGTGACCTTTAGCTATGGTATCGCAAAGTGACACAGTCCATAGTATCCTCACACTCGCACTACCATTCATCGGTCTTCCAGGACTATTTATCATTAACTAATAGGTTTTAAGATTGTGATTCCTAATTGTTATCCGATTGTATTTGTTGCAATTTTCCAAGCAGTTTGAAACAAAATATGACTCTCTACTACGTATATTACGAGAGATAGCATAGTCATGTTCAAATGCATTTTACGTTAATTGTCATTAATATATTGCAATTTTCTTTTCACATATGTACATTTAAAATATGAAAGCATCTATATGATTTTTTTCAAAATTTTTCACACTGTTCAGATCAAAGATGTCATCATGGAAAGTCAAGCAAGGACACAGTGACGCGAAAAAACCATGGTTTTCTTCTTTTCAGGAAATATATTTTCCAATACAATTTTTGTACATAAACAAATGGGGATTTGTTTCAAGCGCAATAAAGTAAGATTTATCATGGTATAAGCTGTGTTTTTGTGCAACTTTTTCTCACGAGTAAATTACCAAAATTTTCAGCTGTCCCAAATCAAAGTTTTAAATCTCATTTTAATTTCCTTATACTCTACATTACTCGCATTCGATAGTGTAGAGAAATTGAGGCGAGAGTTTAACTCCTAAGTCAAAGTTAAAAGTTTCGTTTCAATTTCCTGATACTCTCCATATCTCGTAATAAAGATTCAAGCGAAATTGAGGCGAGAAACAATTGTGTAACGAGTAGAAAAGTTAAAAATCGAGTGTAGGTAAAGGTAGAAAACCCGGAAGTCAATGTAAAATCATTAATTAAATTATTTTACGTGGATACTTCGTCTGAAAAAAATTCTTTCTAATCAGCATATATCGAAATTTTGTTCTAAAAATAAATTTTCAAGTGAAAAAATCAATTTTTCACTCCAGAAATAATTAATTTGTCAATGAGAAATCATTAATTTTTTCCAGTTTTACTTTAGAACATAAAAACGTCATTTTTTCAAACTTTTGCTCCTCCGATTCAAATTGACGTCTTATCGGAACTATCATTTTTTTGTGAGATGACATGGAGGTTAGTTTTGTCTTATTTTCTTCTCTTCCCAGACAAACTAAAATGTCTTTGTTGTATTAGATCAATAAACTGAGCAGTTTATTCATCTAATACCACTTTTATTTTACTTTCTCATCTCAATGAGAAGGTATTGGTTTTATGTGAAAAATGACTTTCGCGGATTCAATCAAAAGTCGACGTTCCGAGAATCCCTGAGTCAGAAAAAACGGTTTTTACGAAGGTGTCTGTCTGTCTGTCTGTAGTCTGTGATATCGTGTAGGCACGATTACTTTCGAAAGATTGATCAGATTAGATTGTGCTTCGACACACTTTTTGAAGGCCTAAAAAGAAAGAAGGAGTTCGTTAACCAGCAAGAGACAAACAATTTATTCTTGTGCAATTTTTTGGCGAAATCAAAATTATTAGAGTTATAGCATTTTCAAAATCTCAAAAAACAAACGAAAATTAATATTTTAAGCCGAACAACGCATGTTATGAAAAAAATTCACGAGTAGAAAAACGTTTGCTTTTGAGAGCCCTACAAGATTATCATAACAACTTTTTGAATTTTCTCAAAAAATTGAAAATTCACATTTTGATCGCACAAAAAAAAATAATGAAAAATTAAAAATTCCATTTTGCGGTCAAACTATGCAAGACACAAAAAAAGATGAAGATACAAATTTTTTACAATTATTTCACAACAGAAGAGTTCGGGGACGTCCGTTAGCATGTTCGCTATCATTCCCCAAATTTTTAATGCAAAATCTTCATTATTGTAGGAAAAAAGCCGAGGAAATTCAACACTGCTAAAATTGATAATTTTCTAAGTATCACATGCCCTTAAGTCCTCCCGTTTATAAAACACGGAGGGCACGTGAGGATTGGAAGAGGACAAAAAGCGGACCATAAAAAAAATAATAAATCTAAATATGCCATAACTTAAAAACCTTAAACACAACGTTATATGAGGTATTTAGACTTTTTGCCTGCTTTGCTGTGTATATATTTTGAATCCTTCATATACAATAACTTCTGTACAGGTAATTTTATCTGTATCCGGCTACAATGACGAGATACTTGTTAAAGGATTTAGAATGATCGATTTGACCTTCACATGACCTCTAGAGGTCACTGAGACCCGTGGGTAAAAATATATCCGAAAGTAAAATATCCCCCTCTTTCAGAATCTGATATCAAAAAGATGATATCTCTCGAATTAACGCAGTTGACCTTCAAATGACTTGGCTCATGACGTGTAGGGGACATAGGGGCCACGGATTCGTAATCAGCGCACCCAAACACGTATTTTGTAAGGTGCATTAGCTCGATATCAGCAAACCATGACAAGCTACTACGTTCAGAAGTTCTAAAGAATGTTTTTGACCTTCATGTGACCTCTGGAGGTCACTGGGACCCGTAAGTAAAAATATATCCGTACGTAATATTTCCTGCTCTTTCGGAATCTGAGGTCAAAAAGATGATATCTCTCGAATTAACCATTTTGACCTTCCTTAATCCTGACTTTCAGGGGTCATAGGGGCCACGATTCGTGATCAGCGCACCCGAAAACGTATAGTCCGTTTTGTTTGGTCGTCGGTCTTTTTTATTTCATTTTGCGGCCCTTTATTGTTAAAAATAACAATAAAGTTTCAATAATAAGGTTTCCCTCAGGTTCCCGACTGGAACGTTCCAAAGCGGCAGACATTTTACACGTTCCATATGCGTTTAGATATAAACATTGAAATTACAGTCTATATAATGTATAATATACAATATACAATATGCGATATATAATCTATGGTGTATGGTATATAATATGCTATAACAAAGCATTATTATGATAGTCATTGTTCCCATTATTATTAATTTCAATTTTATTATTTTTGAAATTATATTCTTTTAGCAAAACCGCCCGGAAAACCCTTAAGGAAATTTCCCTGCCTGTCCAAGTTATTCGTGTTTCGATTCGTATACGAAAAACAGAAATCAGAAGTTACGGTAAACTAACGTGATAATTCAAAATAATTGGTGATTCGCTTTTCGCATCTTATTTCAACAACGAATATCACGATATTTCCACATCAAATATTACGAACAGATGTACTGTCTTACTAAAATCGCAATACAAAAACAGACGAAAAACAGAGCTTGAAATATGCAGTAAAACCGGAAACTAGAATGAGAATTCGGAAACGGTAAGGAAAACTGTAGAAGAGTGAGTGTATTTCGTGCGCGGGAGATTGTGCACGGTTGGGTGAGATATAGTGGACGTGTGCATGGTGCCAGGGAGGTTTAGGACGGTGTATGGAGAGGAAACTGGAAGGAAAAGTGTAAGGGTGAGGTCATTAAGCAAGAAAAGTGACGGAGTTATTGTAGAAGTGGATGCGAAAAGAAAAGTTAACGTGAAAGGTGAAAACTGGGTAGCACGTGGAAAGAGAGGTTAGGTGCGAACCGGAAGCTCGAAAAACGAGGAGAGAGGTGACACCGCCTCCAAGTGGAGAGAGCGGAAAGCAGTAGTTTGATTGCGAAATTTGATTGGAAATTAAGTGGAGAGCAGGGCACAGCTGGACCGTGTGGAAGAAAGAAAGAGTAGAAGAAGATAAGAGAGAGGGACACAGGCTTGATGGATTTCGAAGGAAAAGCGATGGGAGTAGTCAGGAACCAGCTGGAAGAATCTGGGGAGGTAATGAAAGAATTTTTGAGAGTGATGGAGACAATGAGAAAGCAGCAACAGCGCCTCTTGGAGGACATGAGACAGGCCTAGGAAAAAGAGAGAGCATGAGGTAGAGTGGAGAGTGATATTGACAGGAGATTTGAAGAGGTGATGCAGAAGTGGGAGGAAAAATTCGGGCGGCTGGAAATGAAAGAAGAAACCGTTACTAGAGAAAGAGAGAAGAAGCAGGCAAGCTGTCAGACGGAAGAAGAAGACAGGACGTGGTGGGATCCTCCAAGGAAACTGTCAAAGGAAGAGTGAGAGATAGAGAAAGAGGAGAGGGAGAAAAAGAAAAGGAGACTGAGAGTTCTAGGAATAAGAAAGGGAAACGAACAGCTGACAAATATCGAGGGGTGCCTGGCAGTGCACACGAAGGTACTTGCAAAATTATAGAACTCATGGAAAATAGATGGCGGGATGACTCTGCAGCTGACAACATAGGAAAATAAAAAGGACTTATTGGTTTTTTGGCTATAGTTTCAACAGTTGTTTTCTTTGCAGACCTCTTTTGCGGATTCTGTTTTTTCCATTCGAGAAGATGTCGTGTTTCTCAGAGGACGAAAACATTATGAGTTGAAGTTTTTCACCTTGAGTGGGAATGAAAGTTTAGTACTATAATGTACCTGATATCGTAACAGCTTTGCCAAATCTGACTTTCAGTAACTCGGTGGCTAAGGCATGATTTCCTTTGCTGCTGAAAAAAACTTCGGTTTCCTTACAGTTACTCTTTCTAATCTTATTTAGTAAAAATTTGGAAGTAAAGACAAAAGCAGCTATTACAAATAATTTATTGGAACATTTCAGTTAGAAAAATTCTTCCAGATAAAAAATACTTGAACCTGAAATTAATATTCAAACTTTAAACTTGAACATGAACATCAAATCGAAGGCTAGCTGAAATTAGAAGTCTTGAAAATGAAAAATTTTAAATATTAAAGCTTTTATAAAATTTGGCTAATAGCTAGTAATTATTTATACATTTTTATCAGACATAAGAATGCACATTATATAATATAATGAATAGTATAATAGTATAATAAATGACAAACATAGGTTAGTAAAGTAAACGGTGTTTTTTTGTAAATAATTTTTTTATTTGATTTCTGGAACAATATTTGAAGGGTTGCAGTATACAGCATTGGAATAGCAAAAAAATCGAAATTTTTTGGGAGAGCGAAATAACATTCTGTAAAATCGAAATAACCATTTAAAGTTATAAACAAAAGTTCACTCCCGAGTTGAAGCGTTTCTGAATTGAGGCTAAAAAATTATAATTAACCCTTGTTTGGTTCACCTCCCTGGAGTAACGTACTTGGCACATAGGGTCGTCTACGACCCCAACGTGAAAAAATTGTTACAAATAATAAAGTGTTTAATATTTTTACTGGAAAATTTTTTTATATTTTTTTGAATACTTATTTTAAAAGATAATTTCTGTTATATAGCTAAATATCAAATTTAAATAAACAAAAATATGGTTGAAATTGCATAAAGTTGAAAAATGCCAATTTTCATAAAAAAATTCATAACTTTTGTTTTCCTTGATAGAATTAGCTAAAAATTTAACTGAGGCTTCTTATAATGTATTGGTACAAGACAAAAATTAGTGTAAAAGAAGTTCTCTTGAAAAAGGTATTTATTCCGGGAAATGAACGTGGGAATTTCCTGAAAAAGTGAACTACGTGTTTTTGCCAAAATAACATAATTTATTTATTATAAAAAAAAGGTTAAAAACATTAAAAGTACTTATAATCACGGCCATACGTAACACACTCAATACCAAACATAATGCCCCTAGCCCGAAGGGTAGCAGCTGTAGCTGCCTGGAGAGAAGAGAAGAAAGAGAGGGGAGAAAGAGAGAGAGGTAGATATGAGGTAGATATGTTATATATATTCAAAAATATATATAACTTTGCAAAATATGATGCTCCAACCTTATTTTTTAATTTACAATCAAAATATATGCACAAAAATTCACTCCAAATTTTGATTTTCAAATGTATTTGGCACACCGGGGTCGTGAACGACCTCAGGCGACTTTGAACGAACGCTGTATAGAGGTGAACCGACCCAGCCTTACGCTCAATGCCCTAAAAGTTAGTTTAACATCCGAGTTATCAATATATGTTACTATAAACCCGCTGCCCTTATGTTTAGATACTCGAATTTTGCAATTTTCAACGTCTGAGGTCGTATACGACCCCCTGTGCCAAACAAGGGTTAAAAAAAATTTCCAGCTCCGCGAAATAAAAAGTGGAAGTTTACGATCTCAAAGTGACAGGAACCTCAAAATGAAACAGGCTCGGTTGATGATCACGATAAAAAGTGCAATTTTCAGTTTGAACAAAAAATAAAAATTTTCTCCCGAGATATTAAATTGCTAAATTGGGAGAAAATGAGTTTTGCCTAGAAAAATTGAACCAATTCCGAGTAAATCATTCAAGAATTTGGTGGTTCTAATTCCATGGGTTTTGAAAATCGTTTTTGAATAGCGATTAAAAATCTATTTTTCGATTTTTTTTAAATAATAAAAACTTGCTCCCGAAATATGGGGAGGCTGAATAAGAATAAAAAAGTTCTCATAGAAAAAACTCATTCCGTTCCGGGAAAATAAAGATTTAATATGGCGGTATCGCACTGTAACTGTTGTAAAAGTTATAAGAGTGGCTTTTGGTAGAAATTAAAGATTTAACATTTTATGTTGGAATTTGATTACGGTATTTTGATGCGAACACCGTGGCAACTGGCTTTATTTAAGAGTTTTTTCTTTGAAAAAAAGTATATTATTATTTTACAGTATTTAAAAACTTTTAGGAAGAGGAGTATGGTCATAAAGAAGTTAAAAAAAAAAGATAAGAGGTTAGGCATATAAAAAAAGAAGACAGCAGACATGTGTACAGAGAATCAGGCATCTGGTTACGAATTACCAATCTTTTTATTACTCCAATAAAAAGGAGATTTCGAACAAATCCTTTATCAACATGTACTTAGGTTTTAAATAATTTTTATGCAAAAAGCTCATTTTTGCCAAAAATTTCGGTTATCTAGCTTTGTACTGCAAACCCTTCATTTAAAAAACGTACAAACTATATCTTACAAAAAAACATAATGCCATATTTGAATTTTGTGGTTTGTTTTTCATAAACCCCCAACGTTCTTTTTTAAATCTCTACAACTTTTGACTTAATTGAGATACTCATCGTTTTATTTTCATTTTAATAGCGCTTGTTAAATCTTATTTTGTAATCCACAAAAAATATAAAAAAGGTGTAGTTGAGAATGGCGCGAACTTGGGAACTTATGGCGGTAATGCAGTGCTACTGCGCTTGCTCTTATATTAGTGGTAGCTTTCTGGTACTGAGTCGCAGAAGGCTCATAGACTCAACGTTATTGGCTCATAACAGCGTGTCTAAGTACGTCATATATTTGACATTGCACGACGCATCTTATTAAACACTCATTTATAGATATAGGAATGATGTGATCTAGTAATGAAACGTCGGCAAGTTTCGTAGTTTTGCACACGATTGAAACCCGAAAAAGCTTTAAATTTAAATTTATCATATTATACGTTGTTCAAAATTTGACAATTTTTTTAATAACTATTTTGTTAATAAATCATTATTGTTATAAACAAATTATTTTCTCCACAAAATTGACATATGTGCACAGTTGCATCACAGAATATATTGCTCAGAAAAATCCGAAACTTGTACATTGTCTACATCGCTGTAAGATGTCTTGAAAGCAAAAAAAAAAAAAAAATTCGATCCAATGAATACGTCGCGCAATGATTTGTTGTTACAAAATGGCCTTTTTCAACAGAAAATCGTCCACACTCTTCATTTGGTTAAAAAAAAATCACCCAGCCAACCATCGTCATAATTTCCCCTAAAACAGTCGCGAAACTTATACCTAATACATACCATTAATAGCTTTGCTTATTCTTCATAAACCCGCTTTCTTTATTCTTTCTAACAATTGTTATGAATATAGACTCTCAATGACCAGGACTGATTTCTTCAACAAACTTTTATTCCTCTATGGCACAAAATAAAACTTTTAATTCTCCTTACATTTTCTCGTACGACGAGCCATTATTCTACATACAGCGTTATAAACAATATATTTTTCATAAATCTACGCTCCACTACCAGCCACAATTTTCAAGTTATTCGCGACAATCTTTTTCCATAACATTCATTTCATCGTAAACAGTGAAAAGTATCCCTCTTACCATTTTCGATACCCGTTTCTTAATTTTTATAACTATTGTTATTACCAAGATCCCTCAATTAAGAAAATATTTTAATTTTAATTTTCATAATACCTATGGTGCAGTTTCACCACGGCCGTAGAAACAATATATGTTTTTTATAAATGCGCTTCCCCCTACAAGTCATAATCTTCAAGTTCTTAGCGACAACCTTTTTTATAACTTTGACGATTGATGGAATCGTCCAAAAAATGGGCTTTTTTCATTGCCGGTTTTTGTTAAGAACAATAGTTATGAACAATAAGAAACAGGTTTCGGAAGTGCTGACCAAGGCAATCATACTGTTTACGGCAAAATGAATGTAATAATAGCAATAGTTATTACATTTTCTAAATGGTGATGTAGACGTGTTTTGTCGAATGTCCACTGTAAGCGCCTCTACGTCCACGGCTCCATTTGTTTCGACGGGCATACCAAGTGGCTCGGCTACGCCCGGCGGAGTATCCGCGGACCATTTCTCTCCTCGGATTTTCTGCAATGACATTAATGAGAACACTTAATAAAAATACAGAAATTATAGACTTTGTTCAATTCAAAGCGGTGAGCAAAGCCGTGCCCCCGGTTTTGTCAAATTGATAGGAGGTTTGAAATGGGGAATGCTCAGTTTTCGAAAAGAACCTGAAAATTAGTAAATTTTTTCAACTTTGACTATGATTGATGCCACAATCTTCTTTAACTTGGCCCGGAAAATACACCACGTGATCTACTGCCTACCAGCAGTTTTATATTAAATTGATACTAAACACGGTACTCTCTAAATTTGAAGTAGTAAAATATAACTGATTGTCAATTAAATTATACTAATTGCTGTAGCTACAATTGAATCACTGGTAATTAGTAGAATAGTATTTATTGAATTAGTAAAGCGAAAATTACTAATTGAATCAGTTATATATACCTGCCGTAATATAAATGATTGATCAGCTAAAGTTGTATTGAAGAAATTAAGTAAATTTCAAGAGGTTCTGTCTCTAAAATATTTGCGCTCCATTTTTAAATGAAATTGTTTAAAGTTGAAAACTTTTTCACACAAGTAATAATGTCTTATTCATTCATTACAATGAAAATTTCAGAATACACTTTAATAGTATAAATAATATTGGAGTATAAAGAAAAGCTTCATTCAAAAATTATTCCTCTATCAATTTATTATAAGTCTACAATTGATCTACTACAGTTACGGTATAACTGATTAACTTCATTAACGACATTTTTACTGTTACAGTTAGTAAACTTCTGAAAATAACTGATTCATCAATTAAAATCAAGTGTACTGTATGAATAAGTAAAATTTCTACTAATTAGAATTTGGAGGGTATACTTGGGAATGTTTTAAGCATTAATTATTTTCATTCGATAAGCTACAACTTTCTCAGTATTTTCAAACTAATTTCTTATTCTTTCAACAATTATTATATATTTACATCTTTCATTTCCCTCCAGTAAACATTTTGTTCCGCAATGTGGACAAGATTCGTAGTTTTGCACAAAGCGGCCCCTCCTATAATTCCTCTAGAAAATCTAACGATTTACTGGAGGGAAATGAACGATGTAAATATATAATAATTGTTGAAAGAATGAGAAATTAATTTGAAAATACTGAGGAAGTTGTAACTTATCGAATGAAAATAATTAATGCTTAAAACATTCCCAAGTATACTCTCCAAATTCTAATTAGTAGAAATTTTACTAATTCATACAGTACACTTGATTTTAATTGATGAATCAGTTATTTTCAGAAGTTTACTAACTTTAACAGTAAAAATGCCGTTAATGAAGTTAATCAGTTACACCGTAACTGCAGTAAATCAATTGTAGACCTATAATAAATTGATAGAGGAATAATTTTTTAATACTTTACACTTTTTTTTTATACTTTCCTTTTCTTCAATACAACTTTAGCTGATTATTATTATTATTATTATTATTATTATATCATTAAGCCGTTTCCCTTTCGGGGTAGGCGTGAATTGCTCGGTTTGAATTTGAAATTGTTATTCTTTTTGAATTCGAGGGAATTCTCGATTGATTTTAATGGTTTGAAGGAAGTTTCAAAGTTTTTTTTTTCCTCCTATAAAAATCCTGGCATTTTTAGGACTTTTTGACATGTTTCAGGGATTAATTTAATGGTTTTCACTGAATTTTATAATAATGGTCGAATATTCTTCTAATTAATTCATAGTGATTTGAATTTGGAATTGTTATTCTTTTTTAATTCGAGGGAATTCTCGACTGATTTTAATTGTTTGAAGGAACTTTCAAAGCTTTTTTTTCCTCTTATAAAAATCATGGCATTTTTAGGACTTTTTGACGGATTCCATGGGTTAATTTAATGGTTTTCACTGAATTTTATAACAGTGTTCGAATATTTTTCTAATTACTTCATAGTGATTTGAATTTGAAATTGTTATTCTTTTCGAATTCGAGGGAATTCTCGATTGATTTTAATGGTTTTCACTGAATTTCATAAATGGGATATCGGCGGAATATCCCATTTATCTCCCACGATATCGCAGGCATAGAATATGCTGAGGATATCCCATTAATGTCCCAATTTTTGTAAAACGGGATATCTTAATTTCCATAACTCGGGACATCCTAGAATATCCTTGCGATGTCCCGTATTTAAAATGCTGGATATGCCAAGGATGTCCCCAAGATATCCTAATTATATAATTTTGTATAATTCTGGGAATTCAAATATGTACCTTTTGCAAATAATTTATTCTCACTGCGCTTTAAATAAACAAACTCATATTTTCCCGGAGCTACAATGAATCGAAGATAGTTGTGCCGTCTTCAAAACTTTCAGTCTTGTCTTTTCCAAGACTTCGACTTTTTGACCGTCGTTTGACTGTATTTGCAAAATTGTTTTAAATGTCACCATTTTGAGATGATTGTTTCAATATTTAGAAGAGTGTATAGGTATGTATTTATTATACTTCCCTATATATGTGTAGATTTAAGTAGAACGTACTACGTACAATAAATAAAATATGTTTGTGAACATAACCTCAAATCAAAAATGTTATTTTCTCAATAAAATTAACAAAAAATTGGGCAAAATCACGAGAAAGCTAAACAAATTGTAGCGCATATCAATTTTAATGTATATCAATTTCAATAAATTCATGCATGCAAGCTGAAGGTTTAAAAAGATCAGAAGTACCAGCTTATTTGGTTTTTTTCTACATTACAGTCAACTTAACCTCAAAAATGCATAAAATGTATTATAGTTTCACGATTTTAATCAGTGCCACAATGAAAATCAAATCATTAGTAGCAAAAGCAATTAGTTAAGACAGAAATAGATATTAGTCATTGCCTGAACAGTGGAAGGACGGTTTGCTTTCCAAATAGTAAAATGAATAAAATTGAAATAGGTAATGATATAAAGTTAATGTAAAACATGAAAAAAATTAAATGGACATCAAAAATTGTATCTTTTTCATGAGGTTTGTCCATTGCCAGAGATATCTGCGGATACTTATCTAACCTCCAGAGTATTTATACCTCTGTAATCTCAAAATCTAATAATTTCAATTTATTCAGCATAAATATTAGAATTAGATATTTCATGCTAATCATGTTTTATTTATTATTAATTATTTTAAATTAATTTTAAATTATTATTCATTAAATCGCATTAAAATATTACAAATTGGTAAACTGAATATTTAAATAGCTCAAGTTTGTACAATTTTCCCTGAAAAGTTTTATTAATTAAACAGTTGTCGGTGCTTTCTTGTGAATCTGTAAAATTGTCCTTGTTTTACATTAAAAATGGTTCAATTTTGAAATTTAAGTATTTGTTTTTTAATTGTATACATTTTTAACTGTACTGCATTATACTCATAAATTGTAAACTGTTTCTTGAATATTTTAAATTATGAACAGATTAGGTTTATAGGCTTTTAATTAAACAATAAAATGACTGAGACAATTTTTTCCAAGCCGGTAAAAAAGCAGGAACTTTATCCTGAGGTTTGCGTGGCCACCTTACATTTTACGATATAAAAATTCAAGCAAAATACTCCTTACATTTTACAACAATTATTTATTCTCTATAGTAATATAAATACTCAGAATAATGGAAAGAAGCATGTGAAAATCAGACTATTATTGTTAAATGTTAAAAGGAAAAAAAACGACTTCTTACAAGAAAATTTTCATTTAAATTTCGTACGAAAATACTTGCACATCTCATTAGTCGAGAAAATGTGGTTTTTTGGCGAAAGGTTGGCACCATGGTCAGTATTAACCACCTTAAACGAACACTCGGCAGTCAATGGCATCAGTTAGGGGAGAGCGGGGTACTGGCGTCAGGGCGGATAAGCTAGGCACCCCTCTAAAAACTTGTAAAACAAGTAAAACCAATCAATTTCTTTTTTATTGGAATTTACTAAATGTATAGTTGTATTTAAAACAAATTATTTTTGTTATTTTGTCAAAAATTGAATTAAATTCCAGTGATTGAAATTTTGAGCATAAAAATCGGATGCGTTATCGAATTTCGAACGTTCGGGAAAAAGAAAAATAAGTATCAATAGTCCTTAAAACTGAGTCTATTGCAATGTTTGAAACTCGAAATTTAATTTCTTTTTGTAATCACTTCTCTCAAACATATAGTTAAATAGTTATTTAGAAAATAATAAAAGTATCGAGATGGGGCAGAGATCGGCACCCTAAGGTGGGGCACGACATGTCACACTCGCGCCGTTCTAGGCTGTGTTCAGAGAGAACTGAGTAGAGTGCGTGACCTGGGGCTATTGCTTGACGAATTGTTGTGTTTTAATGATCAAGTGACCGAAGCCATTCATGAAGCCCTTAAATCAATGAGCTTCGTTATTCGGAATGCCATGCTGAAATATGTGTACATGCTCCTGAAAAATCTCTTCGTAATTATAAATTGTTTAAGCTACCTTTGCATCGCACTAATTATGGGAAGAATTCAGCGCTTACACGCCTTTGTAGAGAAGCGAACAACTTTTGCAATGAACTCGACTATTTTGATATGTCAGCGTTCCAATTCAAAACCTTATTCCGCAGACTCACTGATATTTATGTTGATTAATATCGAGGGCTTAGCCCGTTCACTGTTTCAATAAATAATCAATTTACCTGAAGATGTTTTCGAATAAAAAGAAATCGAATTTAAAACCTGAGTGTCAGAATGGGGCCTCGAATCAAATTCAATGTTAAATTAAATTTTTTTTTTTGAAATTGTAAATCGTAATCAATTTACCTCAAGATATTTTTGAATAAAAAGAAATTGAATTGAAAACCTGGGCTTCAGAATAGGGCCTTGAATTAATTCAATTTCATATTCAAATTTTTTTTATTGATATTGTAAATCTTAATCTATTTACCTTCAAATATTTTAAAATATAACAAAAATTGAACTAAAAACCTGGGCCTCAGAGTAGGGTCTCGAATTATTTAAATTTTGAATTCGAAAGTTCTTTTGAAATTGTAAATCTTAATTAATTCACCTGAAGATATTTTTGAGTAAAAAGAAATTGAAGTAAAAACCAGAGCCTTAGAATAGGGCCTCGAATTAATTCAATTTCTGAATTAAAAAATTCTTTCGAAATTGAAATTGTGAATCTTGATGAATTTACCCTCAGATATTTTCGAATAAAGATAAATTAAATTAAAAACCTGGGCCTCAGAATAGGGCCTCGAATTAATTAAATTTAAAATTTAAAAATTCATTTGAAATTGAAATTGTAAATCCTAATCAATTTAGCTTAAGATATTTCTGAATAAAAAGAACTTGAATTAAAAACCTGTGCCTCAGAATAGCGCTTTGAATTAATTCAATTTGAAATTCAAAATTTTTTTTCAAATTGAAATTGTAAGTCTTAATCAATTTACCGTAAGATACTTTTGAATAAAAATAAATTGAAAGGAAAACCTGGGCCCCGAAATAATTCAATTTTGAGTTCAAAAACTATCTGAAATTGACATCGTAAATCTTAAAGAATTTACCTTAAGATATTTTTGAATAAAAAGAAATTGAATTCAAAACCTGGGCCTCTGAATAGGGCCTTGAATTAATTCAATTTTAAATTCAAAAATTCTTTCGCAATTGATATTGTAAATCTTAATCAATTTACCGTAAGATATTTTTGAATAAAAATGAATTGATCTGAAAACCTGGACCTCGAATTAATTCAGTTTTAAATCAAAAAATTATTTGAAATTGAAATTGTAAATCCTACTTAATTCACCTGAAGAAATTTTTGAATAACAAGAAATTCAATTTAAAGCCTGGGTTTCAGAACGGGGACTCGAATCAATTCAATTTTGAATTGAAAATTTTTTTGTAATTGCAATTGTTAATCTTAATCAATTTACCTTAAGACATTTTTGAATAAAAAGAAATTGAATTAAAAACATGAGCCTCAGAATAGGGCCTCGAATTAATTCAATTTTAAGTTCAAAAATTCGTTTGAAATTGATATTTTAAATCTTTATCAATTCACCGTAAAATATTTTTGATCAAAAATGAATTGAAATAAGAACCTGGGTCTTGAAGTAATTCAATTTTAAATTCAAAGATTATTTGAAATTTAAATTGTAAATCCTGATGAATTTACCTGAAGATATTCTTGAATAACAAGAAATTGAATTAAGAACCTGGGTCTTAGAATGAGGCCTGGACTTAATTGAATTTTAAATTCCAAATTTCTTTTGAAATTGAAACTGCAAATCTTAATGAATTAACCGTAAGATATTTTTGAATAAAAAGAAATTCAAGTAAAAACTAGAGCCTCAGAATAGGTCCTCGAATTAATTCGATCTTTAAATTAAAAATTCTTTCGAAATTGAAATTGTAAATCTTAATGAATTTACCTTATGATATCTTTGAATAAAAATAAATTAAATCAAAACCCTTAGCCTCAGAATAGGGCCTCGAATTAATTCAATTTTAAATTCCAAAATTTTCTTCAAATTGAACTTGTAAATCTTAATCAATTTACCTTAAGGTATTTTCGAATGAAAAGAAATTGAATTGAAAACCTGGGCCTCAGAATAGGGCCTCGAATTAATTCAATTTTAAACTAAAAAATTCTTTAGAAATTGAAATTGTAAATCCTAATTAATTTACCTTACGATATTTTTGAATACGAAAAAAAACAATTAAAAGCCTGGGCTTCGGAATAGGGCGTCGATTAGCCTAATTTTAAATTTCGAAGTTCTTTTGAAATTTATTTATTTATTTATTGAAACAGTGAACGGGCTAAGCCCTTGTGTACATTATAGTATTGACGATAGAAAGAAATTAGGTGTAAGTCTAAATATTGGCGCAATAGTTCAACGACGACCGCTATGACAACACAAGTAATAATTTTAATATGATTGAAAATTAAAAGTATAGCAAATAATGTTCGGATATTAATCAAGATAAATATCAGTGAGTCTTCGCAATAAGGTTTTGAATTGGAACGCTGACATATTAAAAAAGTCGAGTTCATTGCACAAGTTGTTCGCTTCTCTACAAAAAAATTTTTAAAACAAAAAAAAAAAGAAATTTTTAACAAAAGATTAATTTAAAAAAAAAAAAAAAACGAATTTTCAGCCAAACTACATTTTTCACTCAAGAAAGAAAAAAATTCCTCAAAATTATTGAATTTTCAACCAGAGATGAATTGTTGATTAAAATTATGAATCCTTAACCAGAAAAATGAATTTTTACCAAGAGTTGCATTCTCAACTAAAGAAGATCAATTTTCATCCAAAAATTGAATAGTTAAATTTTCAGTTAGAAAATTAATTTTTAATCAAAAATGTAACGAATTTTCAACAAAATATGAAGTTGAATTTTCAATAAAAGAGATGAATTTTTAACTAAAATGATGAATCTTCAACCGAAAAAGTGAATTTTTATCAAAGTAACCAAGTAGTTAAATTCAACCAAAAAACAAGCAAATTTTCAGCAAAATAGTTAAATTTTCAATAAAGCAGATCAATTTTCAACTAAAATGATAAGTCCTCGACTTAAAAAAAAAAAAATGAATTTTGAACAAAGCAGTTCTATCTATTTTTCAGTTTTTCAATCTTCTTGAATTTTTTTATGATCAGTAGAAAGTGCTTTTCAAAACTAGATAACAAAACAAATTTCAACACAAAAATTACCAGAAAACTTGCTAAAGAAAAGCCGCTACTTTTGAGGATACTTTCGTTCGATACCTATATGATATAAAAAGTTTTAATAATAATGAAATTCCCTTTTTTCGGTGAAATATCCCCTTGTTTATCCAAAATTGAACTACTGAACAGCTATGATCCCTGTAAATGACAGGTCTTTTTAAGAATATTTTAAGCAATTAAATTTTGTATGTACAATTTAAATGACAATTTTTGTGGCAGAAAATTCCATTCGGCAACTGATGTTTGCCGTCCAACAGACAATTGCTAATAGAATAAATTCTCTCAGTTTACCAGCCTTACTTTATGTATACATTTTTGATTTTTAAATCATGCTTTATGCGAGGGGTTGACAACTCGTAAAATCAGGTGTACACTTGTAATGAAATCTCCTGAAGTCTCTTGAAATGTCTGAGATCTCCTGAAATATCTGAAGTCACTTGAATACACTAAAAATCACCTGAATTCATTTGAAGTCCTTGAATTCTTCTGAAGTCACTTGAAATCTCCTGGAATGTCTGAAGTCATTTAAATTCGCAGGAAGTCATTTGTAATCACCTGAATTCATTTGAAGTCACTTGAGATCTCCTGAAATATCTGAAGTAATTTGAATTTAAATGAAGTCTCGTGAAGTCACTTGAAATCTCCTGAAATATCTGAAGTCATTTGAATTCTCCTGAAATATCTGAAGAGATTTGAATTCACATGAAATCAGTTGAAATCACCTAAATTCATTTGAAGTCCTTGAATTCTTCTGAAGTCACTTGAAATCTCCTGGAATGTCTGAAGTCATTTAAATTCACAGGAAGTCATTTGTAATCACCTGAATTCATTTGAAGTCACTTGAGATCTCCTGAAAAAAAAATAAATAAAATAAATAAAAATAAAACATTTTTACGTATTAGTGTTAATTTTCAGAAATTTCTGCCGTCTTTTTCATACAAATAATTACTAATAGCCAATTTGAATATCTCCCATGACTTTTTAAAGAATTTTTAATTGTTTAAATAAATATAACTTATTTAAACAATTATTCGTTTGGTGTAGTAAATTTTTTTAAAAGCATGTAATTATTTAAACAATTAATTATCTTTATTTTCAAAATTTCTAAAAATTGAACCAGAGATGCCCACTTTTTTCTCAAATTGGTATCCTATGCTACTTTTTGTTGAATACTTACATAATTTTGATACGTTTCTTCTAATGTTTAATAAATTTCTATTTGTTTAAACAATTTTTATTTGCTCAAGCAGTTTTTTTTCGATAAATTTTTAAAAAGTTGGCTAAGGTAGTGTTTTTATTAATTTTATTATTATAAATCACCTAAAATACAGCACTTCGTCCTCAAAAATGTTGTTCAATCATAATTTTTATTAGTGAATGTACTTTTTTTATAATATAATCATGATAAAGGTAGTAAAAATATGAAGAATGCAATAATAAATATACTTTCATTATTTAAATTTTATTATTACTTTTATGATTTATTTAATAGTACACTAAAAAAGATGTAAACCATCCATACTCAATTTGAAGGAAATTTGAAAGAAAAAAAAACAATAATTGTTTAAACAATGACATAAACAGGGTGCCCACTCAGCCGGGAGAAACTTGCACCGGGAGAAAAATACTACACCATTACATTTTTTAGTAAAAAAAAATCTATCCAGTCTTTTTGAATCTCACTTGATACTACATTATACAATACTTATCAATAATATATTTATCGTTTAATCTTTAAGTCCTTGAAACTAAAGTTTTTTCATAAATAAACTTTTAGATTAATTTTTGTGATTTTAAATTTTACGATATTTTAGTTTTAAAGTCAAATATTCAAAATTTCAGGACAACTTCGCAGTTAAATATTTCAAAATTTCATATTAAAAGCCTTGATAGTCAGTTTTGAATTTAATAATTATAAGTGTAAATATAAAGCAATTTCGAATTAAAAGCTTAAAATTGTATTATTTTTAATGTGATACCTTAAAATGGTCCGATTTTTAGTTAAAGAGTTAAATAAATAATTTCAAATTAGAACATATTTTATTAGAAAATTTCAAGAATGTATAATAATTCTAAAGGAAGATTTGAAATTAAAAAATTAAAAATTGAGTTGATTTATTTTGCACAAAAAATTTAATAGATAAATATTCAGTCAAAAATTAATTTTCAAACAAAAAAGAACAATTTTTCAGCGAAATAGTTTAATTTTCAACTCAGCAGTTGAATTTTCTACCGCGAAGATTAATTTTCTATCAAAAGAGTCAAATTTTCAAGGAAATATCTGAATATGCAACCGAACACTTAAATTTTTTACTAAAATGAAAAATTAACAATCAAAAATGGAATAGTCAAATTTTCAAAGAAAATGATTTGCAACCAAAAAAAATTAAATTTTAAAGCAAAAAGATGAATTTTCAACCAAAAAGAAAAACTAATTTTCAGCAAAATAGTTCAGTGGTCAGAAAAAAGTATTTGCAACAAAGAGACGAATTGCCAACTAAAATGATGAATCTTCAAATAGAATAATTAACATTTTAAGTTTAAAAATTAATTTTCAATGAAAAAACAATGATTTTTTAAAGAAATAGTTTCATTTCCAACCAAAAAGACGAATTTTTAACAAAACAGTTGAATTTTCAAAAAAAAATTATTTTTCACAAAATTATTTAATTTTTCACAAATTAGATTAATTTTGAGCTAAATAATTGAATTTTGAATTAACTACATGAATTTTCAACCGAGAAGGTTATTTTGGACTGAAAAAGAAAAATTTCCAATAATAAGTTTTCAACCCACCAGGTGAATTGTTTAACTATGATAAACAAATTTTCAGCCACACAGTTGCATTTTTCAACTAAAAATTCAACCGTTATATTTTCAATTTAAAAAATTAATTTGTTACCAAATCATACAAATAAATGAATTTTCAAATGAATTAAATACTTATATAATAATATTTCTAGTTGAAAATTGAACTGTTTTGTTTAAAACATTTTGTTCACTTAGGTACATAATTGAAAATTAATGTATTCTGTTGAAAATTCGACTTTTATGTAATAATTAAATACTTAATTAAATAATTTAATTAAATTTTTTTCAGGTAAAAAATAAATTTTTAACAAAAAAAAAACGATATTTTAACAAAATAGTTTAATTTTCAACCTAGTAGATTAATTTTCTATTATGAAAGTCAATTTTTTAACGAAATGTCTAAACTTTCAACCAAATAGTGCAATTTTTAATTAAAAAAGATACATTAAAAGTAAAAAATAAAATAGTTAAATTTGGAGTTCAAAACATTAATTTTTGACCAAAAAAAAATTAGTCAAAGTAGGCGCCAAGTGCCTAAACATTAGGTTTCGCAGCCTATTAAGACGTTAATTAAGTCTGAATAGAATCTTAGAAAAAAAAATAAACATTTTCTAAGACAACAAAAATTCCAAAACAAAAAATTCAAAACATATTTTTGGAAATTATTTTCAATACAAACATTTTATTAGACCTTTCAAATTTTCTAAAAAAAAGGACGAATATATAACAAAATACCCGGATGTTTCACAAAATATTTAAATGAAAAGTGAAATTTTTATTTAAAAAATAATTTTCAATAATTTTCATCAATTTAATTTAAAAAATAATTTTCCTTAATTTTATTTAAAAAATAATTTTCATTAATTTTATTCAAAAAATAATTTTCATTAATTTTATTTAATTTAAAATTTCCTTTGAAATTTTCTACCGAAAAAGGCAAGTTTTTAACGAAATACAAGAATTTTTAACCCAATAGTTGAATTTTCAAATAAAAAAGATACTAACAATAAAAAATGAAATAGTTAAATTTTAGGTTAAAAAAATTAATTTTCAACAAAAAATATGGATTTTTAACAAAGTGCATGAATTGAAAAACAAACAGTTAAATTTGCGACTAAGAAAGATAAATTTTCAACTAAAAATGGGATAGTGAAATTTTAAGTTTAAAAAAAAATTCATAAAAAAACGAATTTTCGAAGGGAATGAATTTTCTACCAAGAAAACGAATTTTCAACCAAAAATATGAATTTTCAAGCAAAAAATTGAACTCCCGACTAAAAATATAAATTTTTCACTAAAAATATAATTGTTAAATTTTCGTTTAAAACATTAATTTTCAACCAAAAAGTGTAATTTCCAACTGAAAATATAAATTTTCCAAAAAAATGGAATAGTTAAATTGTCAGTAAAAAACATTAATTTTGAAGAACAAAAAAACGCATTATCAACAAAAAATTTTAATTTTCAACAAAACACATGTATCAAAAAAAAATTAAATGTCAACTAAATACTTGAATTTCCTACCAAAGTAGATGAATTTTTAACTAAATAATACAAATAAGATCTTTCAACAAAATACATATATTTTTAAATACTTAGTTAAATTTCCATCTAATAATGAATAAGTTTTCATTTAAAAAAGATAAATTTGCAACTAAAAATAAAATTGTTATACGAATTTTTAATTAGTTTTTATTAGGAAAAAAATTCAAGCGAATAGTTTCATTGTTAACTAAAAAAGATAAATTTTCAACTAAAAATAGAACAGTTAAATTTTCAGTTTAAACAAATTAATTACCAATTTAAAAATACGAATTTTCCACAATACAGTTAAATTTTAAACCAAAGAAATCAAGTTTCCACAAAAAAAAACGAATTTTCAACCAAAAAGCTGAATTTTCAATCAAGAAGATTGATATTCTACTGAAAAAGAAACCAAAGTTATTTTATAATTTAAATTTATTTTCTGCCGGAATAAATTGGGACGACTGAAAAATACCGAAAAATAAAATTACCGACACTGTAAAATTCCCGAATTGGAAAATTCGCGAATAATAAAATTTCCATTAACGTTTTCGAGTTTCGAAGTTGAGTGTGCTTATTGCATTCGCACCGACATGGGTAGCTTATTAACTATCAATTCGGTTAATCGTGGGTTCTGTTAATAAGCGGTGCAATTCAGCCCTCTTCACTCTCCTCTGATTAAGCCGTAACTTCATTCATTAAATCTTTGATGCTATTTAGTTTTCCGAACCTTTTCTCTGAATTACGGATTAGTTCAGTCGTGTTTGTGGTAACTAATAACATTTATTGTACCGCTTCTAGGGCCTCTCCTTTGAGACATTTTCTCTAGGCGAACCACATTTTCCTCGGCCGAAAATCGACATACGTTTTTCTGAAAATTCTAGGAAAAATCTGCCTTTTTGTGATATTTTCGCTAAACGTAGAAAGGTCCCAGCTCATTGAATGTCGTTTCGCGTATATATTTGTCGCGTTTCCCAATTCAGTTGATGAATTAACGTGAGTCATTGAAGTTTGTGAAGCCGGCTTTTCTAATGTTTCTGTCGATTTAATTCTCGGATTTGCCCCTTGCCCGATACCCTCCCTCCGACTTTGAACGCACACGATTGTTCGACATTATCGATCTATTTTCTGGATTCCGATTTTTAAGCATATCTGACATATCTTCACAGCTATACGAGCTCTTTCCATCTGTGTTCAGCCTTTTCTTCAATCTTCTCAAGTTCATCCGCCTTTTCGAGTTTAATTACCATTTGTGACGTGCGGCAAAGATAGGGACCTTAGGATTAAAAAAGAGATTGTGAGGTTGCTGCTATTGATATTTTTTCAATCGCTCTTCCATATTAAAAAAGATTTGAATTATTATCTGCAAAATGAGGATTTCTATTAGGCTTCAAATAAGGGCGTGAATTGCCTATTCTTACGCATGCGGACAGCCCCGGCCGGAGCAATCGTACGTTACTTGACATTGAGAAATGCTGCGTGTAGTGTTGAAGACATAGTCGAGGCGCCGCGGCTCTTGTCCAAAGTTGTGCCTGGTGCTTCTTCAGCTGGGGCATGTTTCGTCCTTTTCCTTGACCCTACCTTCGGCTGCCAGCACTTGAGTCCAGCTCTTGCTTTCAGCTATGGCTACGTCATCAGAGCAATAGGGCAGAAGCCGGTGTATATCGTAGAAGGAGTGAAATAGGCTTCGCGATCCCGATGGGGCCCTACGCCACAGTTCTACAATCTGAGATTATGGCCATACTCCAATGCGCCTATAAGGCACAGGAGTATGGCAACAAAAGAAACAGTCGTATCTGCTCAGATAGTAGGGCTGCTATAATGGCCCTGAATGAAAGAACGAGTACGTCGCTACCAGTATGGGCTTGCTTTGAGGCACTGAACAACCTAGCGACGGAAAACCGAATTACTCTACTTTGGAAGCCTGGAAACAGTGCAGCGGCGCCAAAGGTATGATATATCGGACAGGCTAGCAAAAATAGCAGCAAGAGAAAACTTTACTGGACCCGAGTCATTCTAGTAGGTTAGTCACTAAAGCAATCAACAGTTGTCTGACCGCGGAACATCAGGATGAGTGGAAATTGTCCACGGGCTGCAGACAGGCCAAAACACTGCTGGGTTCAAAACTAAAACTTAATCGAGCGAGGGAAATACTCAAGCTCGGAAAGAAACGAAGTCGAAGTCCAAATACAGAACCCTGGGGTATCATAGACATAAGATAGGGCTCGCAGAAAGTCCCGTCTGTTATATGTGCAATAGAGATTATGAGACAGCTATTCATATCCTTTGTCACTGTCCTGCGATTGCGGAAAAACAACTCACACTCACGGACAGTAACTGCGTCAGTGAGCCAGCAGTATCGGCCAATAGCGTGGCTATGAACCTCGCCGTACGGAGAGGGCTTTGAGGTCATGCTTAGGCTCACAAGGGTACACAACAGGATCACCCAAGCGTCAGAGGCTCTTACGTTCTCAACCCAGGAAATATTGATAATATAATAATGGGCTGTAGGGATGTTGCGACCACATCGCCCAAGAGCTCCGGCTCTTGTAGACAGCCACGTTGCTTTGGGTCAACTTCCCAATCCAAACAATTATGCGGTTACGTTGCCAGTATCTCGCAGTGCCAACCATAATAGGACCCTTTTGGGTGCAGGCTGTGTTCCAGTTTGGAGTGAAAATAGGACTGGACCGAGGCGACGACTGGGCAAGGTCCCCGGAAAAATGAAAGGATATCGATTTAAATGGTCGGTCCAACTCAGGAGGGACGTCTTTACCTGCTGGAAAGGAAGCTCACCGGCACGAAATTAGCGATTAGCTACATAACATCAAATAAAAAATGCACTCCAAAAATTAGGACACTCGCTCGAAACTTGAGAAAAACAAATCACAGCAATTCAACAGCGAAACAGCGCCTTGACCGGTGAGAAAAGTGGATTCAGGCAAATTCCACCTCTTCTACTCATCCTTCCCGTCTGTATATAGATTCACCGAATTTGAAATTGTTCAATATCAAACACTTTCAATGGAAAATTATTTCATTATGAAGATTCAATGAGAAATTACATCATTTCGAATGTTTCCAATTAGAATGGTACAATTTATTCTAATTACGAGTTACAATTTTAAAAGTTTCACTATGATTGAAATTGAAACTAAGTACAGCGGGCTTTCCAGAAAAACGGAAAAAAGTGTATAACTCGCATTTTCCTTCAAAAAACAATTATTGACGCGATTTCAATTTGTTTGAATAATTCACTCCCTGACTTTTCCCTAATTTTCAGCTGACCAGTTTTCCATTTTTCCTTCAACCTGAAAATTCAGAACTCTAAGATTCTGATCATTTAAAATTACCGAAATGATTTAATTACTGATGTATCAATCTCAGAAAGTTTAAGTTTTATCTTGTTTTATTTTAAAATCAATTTTTAATTTTTTAATTTTAAAATAATAAAAATAATACAACACAAGATGATGTTTTTGCAAAATTGTTGGATTTTTAACAAAAAATAATTAACTTTCAAACCAAAATTGTTAGATCCTCTTATCGTTGCATTAATTTAGTTCACATTTAAGTGGGAAAACGAGAAAAAGGGGAAAAACTGTGCCATATTTAATACTTATATTTATTTTCGTTCCCTAAGTTTATAAAAGCTTAGTAAGATGGATGACCCCTGCAAATTTGTCCTAAAAAAATTAAAATTTGCGTACCTTTAATTTATTTGAAGTGCTTCCCAATCTACCAAAAGGACCTCGAGCACGACTGAGTCCTTGCATAAAAGCAGATATGCTTTTCCCACAAAAATTGCAGGAAATATAAACCTGCTGAGGTGGTTTCTCGTTTGTCGAAGCTCTCATTGTAATGTCGAAATGCGCCCTTTGGTTCCACATTTTCCACGCATCGAGCAAACCTCTGTAACTGTTTTATTAATTAATTTTTTTTCTAATTTAAATTTTTTTTATAATTAATTACACAATTTTAAATGAAATATAGTTAAACTGACCAACTAAAATTGTAAACTTTTATAAATTGCAGAGTTCAAAGATGCAGATTCAGTTCCAAAAATATAAATCCCCGTTATGATTTTCAGTGCTCTAAATTAAAGATTCAACCTTTTCTTTAATTTTAAAATTATATCATTTCAAGCAATTTTAAGCTAGAAATATTTTTAATTGAACAGCTACATTTTTTTATAAGCTGAACACTACTTAAATTAAAAGGTAAATTATTTTTATTATAAATAGTTTGAAAATCCTTAAAATGCTTCAAAATTTTCAAAAATCTAGATGTTGTTTTACATTTTTTCACATTTTAAATTATTTTTGAAAATTTAACATCTTTTAAAATAGTTCGAATTTTTCCTAAAAATCTTTTTAAATCCTGTCAAATATAAAAAAATCCTTAAAATCTTCCACATTCATTTTTGACAATTTTGTAAATGTTTTTCAATATTCTCTTGAAATTAATTTTTTACAATAAAAAATCATTTTCCATTTTAAATCTTAATTTTTAAGCGTACACTTCAATTTAAAGAATTTTAAAATGCAGTTTTAAAGACTTGAACAATTAAAAATGAGAAGCGTTTGAAATCGAAGATTTTGGATAAAAAATATGTTTAGCTGATCAACTGTGAATACGAATTATTTAATGATTTTTAAAATTGAAATGTACTTTCAGGATTATAAAGTTAATAATAATTAATTTTACAAGACGATTCGGAATCAGTTCACAATTTGAGAATTTTCAGATTTATTTTCAATTTGAAACTAACTTCAAAATAATATATTCATAATTCAAGAATTTTATTAAATTTCCAATATTGTTTCAGTCTAAAATGTTCCATTTTTAAATCATTCAATTCGAAATTTTTTAATTAAGAGAAAAAACAATTACTTAATATTTAGAAATATCTGTCTGTTCATTTAAAATCAGTAATTATAAATAAAATATTCAAAATATTCAAAATATTAAAAAAATTCAAAATTATTAAAAAATTTGAAATGATTTCAAATAATTTAAACGAAATGTCTACGTGTACTAAAAATTCCGGCTATTCGTACCGAACTTTCGGTACAAATAGTCTACGGCCTAATTTAAAACATTAAAAAATGAATGTGGAAGATTTTAAGGATTTTTTTTATTTGGCAGGATTTTAAAAAAATTTGTAGGAAAAAATCGAATCATGTTAAAAGTTGTTTAGAAGATCTGAAAAAATTTCAAAAATAATTTAAAATATGAAAAAATGTAAAACAACATCTAGATTTTTGAAGATTTTGAAATAAAACTTTGAAGCATTTTAAGGATTTGTAAACTATTTAAAATAATTTACCTTTTAATTTAAGTAGTGTTCAGCTTATAAAAAAATGTAACTGTTCAATTTTTAATATTTCCAACTTAAAATTGCTTAAAATGATATAATTTTAAAATTAAAAAAAAATGGAATCTTTAATTTAGAGCACTGAAAATCATAACGTGGATTTATACTTTTGGAACTGAATCTGCATCTTTTAAAATGCAGATAAACTGCAAAGTTTAGAATTTTTAACTTTCATAAATTATAGAATTCAAAGATTCAGATGCAATTCCAAAAATATAAATCCACATTATCATTTTCAATTGTTTTTTTTTTAAAGCTAGAAAGATTAAACATTTTAAAATGAAGATTCTTTTTAACTGAACACTTCTTAAATTAGGAGTTAAATTATTTTAATTTTAAATAGTTTAAACATCCTTGAAAAGCTACAAAATTTTATTTCAAAGTCTTGAGAAATCTAAAAGTTGTTCTAAATTTGTTCAAATTTAAAATTATTTTTGAAATTTTTTCAGAACTTCTAAATATCTTTTTAAATGAATCGAATTGTTCGTACAATTTTTAAAAAATCCTGTGAATTAAAAAAAATTTCCTTAAAATCTTCCAGATTCTTTTTTGACAATTTTGGAAATCTTTTAGAGAATCTTTTTAAATATTCTCTTAAAATAATTTTTCAAAATCAAAAATCATTTTCAATTTTCCTAGGAATCTTAAGAAAATGTTTTTATTCTTTTGAAGCCTTTCACAATTCTTAAAAATTGAAAATTTATCTTTTTGGATAGAAATTTAATCTTCCTGGTTGAATATTCATCTCTTTGGTTGAAAATTTAACTATTTTGATAAAACTTCATTCTTTTTTTTTGGTTGAAAATTTATTTTTCAAACTGAAAATTTAACTTATCGATTTTTTGTTAAAAATTTATCCTTTTGGATAGAAATGTAATCTTTTTGGTTGAAATCTCATCTGTTCGTTTAAAAATATAACTACTTCGTTGAAAATTTATTCTGTTTGACTGGAAAATAGTTTTTTTTTACTGAAAATTTAACTATTCTATTCTTGGTTGAAAAAATATTTTTTTAGTTGAAAATTTAAATATTTTGTTGAAAATTCTGTTTTTTTGTTAGTTGAAAATTATTGTGTTTTGTTAAAAAAAATTGTCTTCATTGGTGGTAAATTCATATTTTAGGTTTCAAATTCACCGATTTGATTAAAATTCATTTTGTTTTTTTGACGATTCATCCTTTTGGATAGAAATTTAATCTTTTTGGTTGAAAATTCATCTGTTTACTTGAAAATATAACTACTTCGTTGAAAATTTATTTTATTTGGCTGCAAATTGATTTTTTACTGAGCATTTACCAATTCTATTTTTGGTTAAAAATTTATTTTTCAAACTAAGTATTTAACTAATCGATTTTTTGTTGAAAATTTATTCTTTTGGATAGAAATTTAATCTACACTAACAACATAACCTAAAAGTCTTCAAATTTATCAATCTTCTTTAAAAAAAATTATCATTAAAAATACCAATTTACGACGAAAAACACTAATATAATCAAAAATTGTTACAAGATTCTAAATCTTGTTTGAATTATGATGATTTTTGTTTTAAAATACTAATTTTTGCTGTAAATGCGCTAACATAATCCTAAATTGTTAAAAGCTATAAATCTTCTTTTCAATCTAATTTTTTATTTTTAAAAATATAAATTTTCATCGAAAAACACTAAAATAATCCAAAACTGTTAAAAGCTTGAACTTGTTCAAATTATAATGTTTTTTGGTTTAAAATACGTAAAATACCAATTTTGTATGCAAAACGCTAACATAATCCAAAATCGTTAAAGAATTCAAAATCTTGTTAAAATTATAATGATATTTGTTTGAAAATATCAATTTTCAGTGTAAAACGCAAGCTTAACCAAAAATTGTTAAAAAATTATTAAATTTCTTTGAAGTCTAATGATTTTTTTAATAAAAATGTCAATTTCTGACGAAAAACACTAATAAAATCCTAATTCTTCAAGCTTGTAAATTTTATTATTTTAAACAAACTATAACGGCGTTGAAAAATTGTAAATTTTCTTTGAGCTCTAATAATTTTGTCTTAAAATTACCAATAATTTTCTACGAAAAACACTAACTTAACAGAACAGAAAATTGTTCAGAATTTTACATCTTTTTAAAAATCTATTGATTTTTGTTATAAAATTCCAATATTTGCCGTCAAATAACATAACTAAAAATTGTTGAAAAATTAATAAATTTCTTTGAAATCTAATGATTTTTTAGATAAAAATTTCAATTTCTGACGAAAAACACTAACAAAATCCGAAATTCTTCAAGCTTGTAAATTTTATTATTTTAAGCAAACTCTAAACATGTTGAAAAATTGTAATTATTCTTTAAAATCTAATAATTTTTTATTAAAAATACTAGTAATTTCCTACGAAAAATACTAACAACATAACCTAAAATTGTTCAAATTTATCAAGCTTGTTTATAACAAAATTATTATTAAAAATACAAATTTACGACGAAAAACAATAATATAATTAAAAATTGTTACAAGATTCTAAATCTTGTTCGAATTATGATGATTTTTGTTTTAAAATACTAATTTTTGTTGTGAAACGCGCTAACATAATCCTAAATTGTTAAAAGTTATAAATCTTCTTTTAAGTCTAATTTTTTTGATTAAAAATACCAATTTGCATCGAAAAACACTCAAATAATCCAAAACTGTTAAAAGCTTGAACTTGTTTAAATTATAATGTTTTTTTGTTTAAAATACGTAAAATACCAATTTTGTACGTAAAACGCTAACATAATCCAAAATCGTTAAAGAATTCTAAGTAGCATTAGAATTATAATGATTTTTATTTGAAAATACTAATTTTCAATGTAAAACGCCAGCGTAACCTAAAATTTGAAAAAAAATTATGAAATTTCTTTGAAATCTAATAATAGGCTTGTTTCACAATTTTAGATAAAATAATGTTTCAATGCACAATTTTAGTCCAAACTCAAGGTGCGTCCTGAATTTTTTTTCTGTTGAGTCGTTCAGCAGAAAAAAATTATTAAAAATTGAAGGCGGGAAAATACTTATTCAATTTGGTGTCACATGGGTGTCACGCGACTCAGAGGTTCTCATAATTATCAATGCTACTATGTGGTTTTGATGGCAACTAACGAAGCTTATGATAAAGAGGATAAAGAGGTTAGGCTGCGGTCTGGTGTCCATTCTGACTATTTTTGATAACTTTATTTATTAACGTTTATTTGAAAAATAAAGTTCTCTTGCCGTGATATTTGGATTTTGAAAATTTGTAGAAAAAAGTATTTTTGTTTTTGACAATAACAAGATATTCTATATCACAGTGGTGAAACATAACCTATTAGTTAGCAAGTGAAATCTTTTGAGAATACGTTCATACATAAAGTGACAAAACAATTTTAAATATCAAATACAAAATTCACGTATTAAGAAGTTTGATCAATTATGACAAATTATAATTGTATTATGAAATACGGGAAATCTCCCGGTGTAATATTTTTCTCCCGGCTTTATCCCGGTTCTCCCGGGTGAGTGGCCACCTTGATATTTCAACGAAAAAAGATTTTTAATCAAAGCCAAAAACAGTTGAACTCAACCAAAAAGACGAATTTTTAACAAAATAATTAAATTTTCAACCAAAGAAATGAATTTTCAGCTATAATGATCAATCTTCAAAAAAAATTCCGAACCAAATAGTAGTTGAAGTTTCGACTAAAAAGATGAATTTTCAACCATAAAGAATAATTTGCTATCAAAAAAGAAGAATTTCAACAACATACATTAATTTTCAAATAAAAAAGATAAATTTTCAATCAAAAATAGAATAGTTAAATTTTCGGTTAAAACATTAATTTATAGCTAATTGGAAACGAATGTTCAGCTAAATACATAGTTAAATTTTCAACAAGAAAAAAAGGTTTTTGGATTAAAATGACGAATCAACAACAAAAAATTAATTTTCAACAAAGTAGTTCCAATTTCAACTAAGCAGTAGAATTTTCAACGAAAAATGTAATAGTTGATATTTCAACCAAAACAGATTTCAATTTGAAACCAAAAACAGTTGAATTCAACCAAAGAAGACGAATTTTAAACAAAATAGTTGAAAATCATCGATCAAAAAAGATTAGTTTTCAATCAAGCAGTTGCATTTTTAACCAAAAAAGATGAAATTTTAAACCAAAAAGACAAATTTTCAACCAAGGAAGATTTTTCGGTAAATAAAGAAAAAAATATTCAAAATGCAGAATTTTCATGCCAAGAGATCTATTTTCTGCAAAACAGTCAATTTTTCAAACCGAAAATATGAATTTTTAAGAAAAAGGTTAATATTCGACTAAATAATTTAATTTTCAAAAAAAAAATGGGCTCTTTCGTTTTTAATAAAATTATTGGATTTTAAATAAAATATGTATTAAGATTTCACGTTCATTTCATAAGTTTATGAATTATACAAATAACTTTTTCGAGGTACATTTTTTTATTTAAATAACTGAATACGATCTGTACAATATGTTGTTTATTTTAAATACTTTTCAGAACTTCCAACTTTTTTTAGGAAATTCGATAAAAAATCAGGACGTCTGGTGCCCCCCCCCCCCGCCCTGAAAATAGTCTAAAGTAATGTTTGGATGATACCTAAATAAATTAACGACAAAAATTCAAAATTATCGAAAAAAATTTTACGTAATTTATGTACAGCCCCTAAGCAGCCATTGTGAAATTTTTCCGGTATGTTGTGATTAGCGAGGAAGTTCAAAAATATGTTTCAAGGAAAAGTAAAGAAACAGTGGCATTGGCGGACAATTGTGAGAAAATATTCTTTAGTGTCATTTTCTTCGAAATAGTAGTAGTAAAATAGTGTCAATAGTGTGGCGAGTCCGAGGCCTGAACTTGAAATAAAATGTTTCTTCAAAAAACAGCACAAGTTCGTTTGAGATGGAATTGATCTAGATTCTAGAAAAAAAGAGGAATATTCATGCCATCAAACCCCGCCTGTTTTTTAATAGTTTGTCTCTATAAGAAAATCTCTGGGGGGTAGTTGGAGACACGCACACCCTAATAAACTAACCTCTTCGAATCGGAAAGATTGAATTGAAATGAAGAAAGAAAATGACCAGGAGGAGAATCTGGTTACTTTATCACTCCGCAATATTTCATTGTGAATTAGTCCGACAATGCAATCAAGCCTTCCTTACAACTCATGTGCGATCAATGCATGAATGGACTTTTGTTACGTTACGCACACACGCATGTTTACAACGTTAGTTGTAAGTTGACGTAGCAGGCTATGAATTTTGGAAAATAGAAACTTCTCAAGAGGCGGAACCTGAGTTGGTAAATGTCCCTGATGATTCCGGTGTCGGATGTAAATCGTAATCGAATCAAGCGGAAATAAATGAGTCAAACGTCGCATTCGCGGTTTGACAGTTCTGAAAGGAAATCACTAAAAGAAAGAAACGCTAATGACACTCACCGACGCCATATTTAGTTGTTTTCGTCGTAGTCCACATCTTGAGGCTACATGCTTTTCCAAACGAAAATGGGTATCACTGTATCACGAAATTTTCAAAAACACAAACATAATTGGATGTGTTTCATGGTATTCTTTTGCACTTCAGCCCCGCTGGCCCGATCCGATGTTGCCTACTGAATGTACTGAACTGGCAACAATGGCGCCTACTCGCATGTTTTTCAGTCACGTGGTTCCCCTAATCGCCCGCGAACTTTGAACTGGCAGCTTGAGAATCCTTCCCGGTCCTTCATATCTAACCCTATCTAAAAAAAAAGGCGGAACAAAATTATCGAAAATCTCGCACTCATTGTTGTTGACTACCTGTTTTCTTGAAATTTTAATTCTAAAGATTTATTTTTAAAAGAGAAAATTTAAATTCTAAATGATTCTTTCTATCTGTTAATGATAAAGGCAACAATTATGTTTTAACTTTTCTACCAAATTTCGAAACTGACAAAATTCTATTCATAAACCCTTGACCATATTAAATGAGGATATATGTATTTATTTTATTTTTTCTATTATTTTTCTATTATTATTTCTTTCTAATTGTTTAATTATTTAATTAATTCTAATCTAATATAATAGGAAAAATTAATTCTATTATTAATTATTAAGAATTTTCTGTACCATCAATTTAGTAAATTATTATTTCCAAGTAATTTTATTTCTGAATTATATTATATATTATTTTAATATATATATATATATAGTTCCAGTTGCGTCGGGATTGGTTGCTTTAAGGAACCATGATCGTAGCTTCCGGAGCCTAAAACTTCTCTCAATAAATAAATAACCGCACTAAGTGAAAAGTGGATAAAAAGTTTGAAATTTCAGAAAAAACCGCAACTGTCTATCATCACTATAAGAGCAGATAGTTATAAACAATAATAATTTGTTCAAACAATTATTTTTGTTATATTTAATTAATTATTATGTCACTCCAAGTGGAAACTAGACCAATAGTTAAAAATTTCAGAAAAAGCGACAATTTTCTGGCATTGAGCAAAGAGAATATTATTAACAATAGTAATCAATTGTTTAAACAATTATTTTTGTTAACTGAAATTAATTATTACTTCACTCTAATTGAAAAGCAGACAAATCGTTGAAAATTTTAGGAAAAAGGCAACTTTGTGGCATTATTCAAATTGAATATTATTAACAATAATAATACATTGTTTAGACGATTAATTTGGTTAACTTTAGTCAATAATTTAACTCACTATAATTCGAAATTGAACAAAGAGTGGAAAATTTTTGCAAAAACTGCAATTTTCTAGCATTATTCTAAGGAATATTATTAAAAATAATAATAAATTGTTCAAACAATTTATGTGAATATCTAATAAGCAGTATAAAGTAATATTTTATGTATTAGAAACAATTTACATTATCAAAAAAACGCAAAAAAATCAGAATCAGCTCCAAAAACTCGCAAAACCTATTCTTCCACTTATAGGGTTTTTTTGGGAACCTATAAAACAGACTTAGGGGGATAATATTTAAAAAATAATATTTTATTCGTATTCTATGGCCAATTATGAGGAAAAATGGACCAAATTCAACTCGATACACCTAATCTTGAGTTTTCTGAATACAATTTACAAAAACGTCTTTTTTTATGGGAAATACGTGTTAAACTTCATGGGTTTTGAACCCCGAATAGTTCCCCGTATTACTAGTTTTTTAATATGATTTTTGGAAAATCTTAAACCTTCTTTAAAAATAGGTGTGTCACGAACATCTCGAAAGCATTGTTGTCGCTTGTCCGTGATGCCGATTGGGTAATTTCAAAAACTCAAAGAAAGGAATGTTGCCAAATTCAGACACATAACTAAGATTTCAGTTTCATTTGAAGAGTTAGGAAGAATTTCACATTTATGTGGATGATAAAACTGACAAAAATTTAATATTTATTTTTGAAAAAATTATTTAAGCAAAGGCAGACGTAATCAGCAGTATTAAAATTTATATTTGACACTAGCAAAAGTAGTTTTATTGCCAAATATCAATCGAAACTTCACTTAGAAAAATATTCGTCTTTAATTAAAGAAACCATTTCTTTAGCTTAATTTTTGTCATTAAACAAAAAATAACTTCAAAATTAAGAAACGCATTTTAACTTAATGACAAATTTTCATTGGAACAAAAGACTATTTCTTTAAACCAAAGAAATTTCTTTGACTGAGAGCCAATGAATAGTTTCTTTTAATCAAAGAATCGATCGACACTTCAGAGGTTTTCCAATATTTTCGGATATGAAAATAGTTGCACAAAAATCGCTATTTTAGGGTTTGGCAATTATTTACGACTAAGTTGAAGTTGATTTTCTTTATTCGACATCGCTTAATTCAAATTTTAATGTATTTGATTAATTTTTTTTCTCCACAAAAAACTTTGTTAATTGCAAATTTGCAGAGTTCTGCAATGAATATTTTTAGAGAGATAAGCAGAAAAATGAAAGATTTACAGAGTATTTGTATCATTTTTTTATATAATCGCGCTATAAGTTTCTCATTGCTTCTGGGCATTTTTATATTATCCTAAAATAACGATTTTGAAAATTGCTCAAAGATTGCTTTTTGCTTCCTCTTTCCTCCCTAAGAGTTATTCGTCTCGAAAAATAAAGAAAGCACCTCTAATATGTCGTTTTTTGAAGTAAATTCTTCATATTGTATATGTAAGATCAAGATGTGCAAAGGAGGAGAAAGTTTTGGTTTGCAAAAAAATATTATTTTTTAAATATTGCAATGAAAATGTAGAAAAAATAATTAAATGATGATTAAGAATTATGAAACTGACAAAAATTTAAGATCTATGATGTAAAATTTAATTTAATCAAGCCAGACGTACTCTGAGAAAAAGGTTACTTAAATCATAGAAACGTAGTACTGAATACGCCCAATAAAATATTTTTTATACCGAAAAAAATATTCTTGTCTCAAGGAATTATGGCTTTCAAAAGAAAAAATTATTATTATTATAAAAATAATTTCTTTTGATCAAAAAAATATTTTATTGGACGTACTTAGTACTACGTTTCTATGATTCAAGTAATCTTTTTATATTTTATTTTATTTTATACATCTTATAGTTTTCTAAGTTTCATCATGTCTAAATGTTACATTTCTCTTACCCATAAACTATGCTTATGAAATTTCTATATATAAATAAAATTATTTAATACATTTATGCGACAAATAAGTCCAAAAAACGTGGTAAATGAAATCTTGTAGAAAATTCTAATCAAATTCAAATGTTTTTTAAATATTTAAAAAATGCCGAAAGTACTGTGTAGGATTATGTTACACGTGGAGAATTACATTTTGTTAATATGAAAAATAATCTGCTAATTTTGAAGAATTGTATGTAAATTTAACTAAATGTGTCATTCCGCGTGTGGAAATTGCCAAATGTTTGCCCAGTTACAAGTTTGGCCCCAACTTGGAAAATTATTTTATGGCTACAACAGGAAACCTTTGCCCGTAGTCCGTCTCTAGTGGAATGTCAGCGAATAAGAGGTTATGTCACAGCTATCACTATTTTTATTAAAAATAACTTATTCTTCTTGCTGGATGCATTTAAAGGTAACTTTTCTAGTACATAGAATATCACAGACGCGAAGCATCATGCTTTCCCATCTTCAAATGTTTTGATTTTTATAAGAAGCTGCGGTCGGCTTTGCCCTCCGGTGTGGGGCAAGACCGACGAAATACAGCTTGATAGAAATAATTAAATTATTGAATCATTGTTTTATTCATGTAATTAATACTTATAGAAATATGATATACAATAATGTAGGACTCGAAATGAAGAAAAAATGGATCAATCCTACATCTTATTAACTTTTAAAAAATCATTGACTGTTAACTGGTCGACCCTGCCCCTCCTTACCGTACATGATAGCCATTACCATGAAAGCTTCTATGTTCAAACTTTAAAAGAATCGTAGAACATTTAAAGAAAATAATGAATAATCGTTATTCAACCAAAAATCTTTACGTTTAAAGTTTTTTTTCAAATATATAGCAATCGATTAGACACCATATATGTCTTTGCAATGTTCTCAATATTTGTCGTCATAGGTCGAAAAAGAACAACTTTTCGACTGCAAATAAAAATTAAATAATTGAGAAAGAATTTAATACGGCCATTGAAATTAAAAGATTTTGAAGATAAAAACTACTCTTGAAGATGAAAAAAAAAGTAATTTGAAGTTATAAAAACTGAACTACAAATTAAAAGACTCAAAGTGGAATACTTTTGACATTAAAACTTTTAAGATGAAGGCTTCAAACTTTTTTAATGCAAGCGCTCCATAATTTATTCGTATAAAATGGAAGCTTTTAACACTTTTCGATTGAAAATTTTGCCTTTAAAAGCCGTTAAAATGGAAAATTAAAATTTTTTAACTTTTATACATTGTACAGTTCAAAGACTTCAAAAAATATAAATCCACGCTATCATTTTCAATGCTCTAAATTGTAGAAAGAATCAACAAATTTATAAATTTTGAAAATGATATAATTTTAAAGATTTTCAGGCTAGAAACATTAATTTATACATCGAAATTGATTTTAAAATATTTTAAAATATTCTTTTAAATTGTTTTCAAAAAAATCATTTAGAAATTTTCCAGGAATGTAATGAAAACTTTGTTATTATCTTGGAACTCGAATTTTTCCTAAAATTGTTCGAAAATCCAGCAATCTTAAAAAAAATTGCCCTAAAATCTTCCAGATTCTTTTTATAAATTTTTAGAAATTTCTTTAAATATTCTTTTTAAATTAATTTTTCAACAACAAAAAAATAATTTTTTATTTTTCTAGTAATTTTGATGAACAGGCTTTATTCTTTTGAAACCTTCCGCAATTCTTAAAAGGCTTTGAATATTGTTGTTCAAAATCTTCAATAATCTACATTTTGTTTCAAATATTTTAAAATCTTTTCAAGTTTTTAATTATTTCGGAATCTTCTCAAAACTTCTAAATATGTCTTAAAGTTCCTAGAATTATTTTCAAATAATAGCCATTCAATTGTTATTTATTAATCAAAATTTTTTTATAGTCTCTTAGCATTAATTTTTCCAGCAATCTTTATTTTTTTCAAAATTATTTTATTTCCAAATTTTGGATTTTTAATAAGTTGAATATTATTTTGAAGATATTATTTTAAAACTTTTATTCTTAATGCAACTGTGATAAAAATAAACCTATGCACACTTTTAAATAAGTTTTTTTTTCATTAAAATGCATTTCCCCGTCTGAATTAATTCACATAAAATTATGTCGAAAAATAAATAACATGTCTGATTTAAAATCACGTTTGATAGATTTGGATATCTAGATAACATTTTAATTTAAAAAAATGTTGCATAACTGAAATTGCTGCTTGATCTGTGATTTATCATAACAGCAAAAATGTCTATTTTTTTGTTTAAATTTGTACATTTCTACAATAAACTACCAGTATTTACAACATAATTTTAGGTATAGTTTCCCAATATTTC
Organism: Andricus grossulariae; assembly: GCA_011634705.1. Classification (NCBI taxonomy): domain Eukaryota; kingdom Metazoa; phylum Arthropoda; class Insecta; order Hymenoptera; family Cynipidae; genus Andricus; species Andricus grossulariae. The sequence continues at coordinate 72,157,086 of JAABKJ010075445.1, read as the reverse complement.
TACTTTAGTGAAATCTTGTTTTTCTTTTATAAAGATTAGCAATTTTCTGAAATAATTTACGTAATATTAAGATTGTTTATATGACGACATAATTTAAAAAAATTTTAATGTAAAATCCTGTAGTTTTCTGTAATGCCTTGTAGCTTTTACAACGAAGAAAAAAAATAATAATAAAAAGTTATACAAATGCTTGAATTGTAGAAACTTATACTTTATTGTTAATTTTTTTATTTTTCTATAAGAAAATACAGGAAAAAATAGTCTATTTTCATTCACTTGTATTTTATTTGTACTCTTGTAAACAAAATTTCCACCAGGGATGGTATATTTTTTTCGTATCTCGTATTGTTTTACTGGAAAATTGAACTATTTAGTTTTTAAAAAGCATTTTGGATGGCTTAAACCAGATTCGCCAGTCAAGAAGGGCTGATTAACAAACTCGTCCTTTCTTTTTAGACCCTGAAACATTGTGCAAAAGGGCAATCCAATCCGATAATTCCTTCGAAAGTTATAGTGTTCACAGACAATAACAACGACAACGGCAACACACAGGCGCCGAAGTAAAACCAATTTTTTTCTGACCCCCCCCCCTTCCTTTGAAAACGCGCCATTGCATGCACGTGAAGCAGGCGTAACGTGGCCGCTTCCATTCCAGTGATGTTCGCACATGCGCACTCCGCCGCCGGGCCAACATGAAACTTTACGCCCGCTACATAAAACTTTACGCCATGAAGTTAGGGCATTAGGGTCCACTTAAACATAGAAGCCTTTTTTGTAATAGCGATCATTTGCACATCTTAGGTAACATCCACAAACTACGTTACCAGATTTAGGAGCAGGGTTTCACGCAAAAAACGACAAATTAAGATATAGGGGGCGCTCCAGTGGAAGTAACAATACGAACTTAGGTAACGTTTAGTAGGCTTCTTGATGATACATTTAATTGAAGTTTTTTTTCAAACTTTTGCTTTGGTTAAAAATTGTACTAGTTGATGGAAAGTTTAATTATTTTGTTGAAAATGCAAGACCTTCCTTTTGTGACTGAGCTTTCTCAAATGAGTGCACACCTGTTCTATAGAAAAAATTTCACTCCCACATACAACGGATTGAACAAAAAGCATTATATGACATTAAATATCGAACGAATCGTCAATGTTAGCAAAACAAAAATTACTATCATTATTATTATGTCTAGTAATGAATCCATTAAATACTCAATAAATTTAGATTAGTGTAAACTTTACTTGATAACTTGTATACCGAATTGTTAAACTATTATTAGAGTAATATTCTACCATTTCGCGAATGGGATGATAAAAAATGACAAGTTTATTTTACCTACGAAAGTCATTAGATAAAAATATATTCTAATTCTTTGGCAATTTCGGTAATTAAACAATTAGTAAATTTTGCTTGTCGACTGTTTTTGATATCGAATCGAAATTCTGTGAAAATGTATTTAGCCTTGAATAAGTAGGTTAAATTATATAGGTATGCAAATAATTCTAGTGTTTCCACATAGACTGTTTTCAAGTTTCAGAATAGTACATTATCATTGTGTCAATAAAGTTTAAAATGCTACAGTTTCGCGTTTTATTAATAGAGTTTTCTATTTGTTTCTATTTTTTCATTTTAAATGGTAAAATATCAATGGCATAGTTATACAAATTTTAATAATTTAAATTCGAAGAGTATTAAAACTTATGCAACATTAACAAATCTATAGGCCCATAGAAAAGTTGTTCTTTTCAAATACAAAATTCCCATAAAAAGGACCGCCAGTGACCATTGGAGGTTCTTCAGATTAATCAGCTTTTATTTCCACTGTATAAGGAGAAACGTAAAAAATGATTGAATTATAATAAAGAAGAGATAAATTCATAAATGTAAATAATCAACGTCTAATACAAGTGTGACCAATGTTCCTTGTAGACATTTTTTTTGGTAATTTAACAAAGATTGTGAACTTCAGTTCTTGATCAATAATTGGAAAACCATACTCGCTGGTTGGCTCTGAATTTGCGGGAGACTGATGTTTTTAGCATCCTTATAACTGAATGCATCTGCAAAAATAAACAAAAATTGTAAAGCCTTATTCCAGGAAGCCAATACCTAAATTGTAACTCTTATTGTTTGCATATTTTCTTCAGAATTAATGCTGTTTGTTGTTTATTGATGGAGCATATGATTTTTCTTATGCGTATCTATTCAAATTTACATTCTCTAGGAAATAACATCATCACAAATTACAAAAAATACATTCAAATTTTTCGTTCATTCACAAAAATATTATGAAATGTATTCACAAAATTTTTGAAACTATAACTTATGAGCTCGTGAAATGAGACTGAAAAGAATAGTCGCTATCAGGTGTCGGTTGATAATTCAAAAATCCTGCGTATTCTTAAATCATAAGAAGAAAAATTAATAATGATCTATTTCAAATTTGAGCTCCTTATTCTGTCTTGATTCACTCGAAGGTCCATGAGTTTGATGAATGAATTTTAAAGTCTATAAATCGGATGCTAGAATCTTAAAGAGAAAATTTGTCTTGAAAAAATGAATTCATGTAAGGCAAGATTATTACTTCTCCCATCTTGTTTTCTCAAATTTTATCATGCATGTCATTGTGTTTCGAATTTGATTCCACATACGTTGTTAAATTTCGTCGCATTTATTACCTAAATTTTTTATTGAAAAATTTATATTCCTAATACATAAATAATTCAAATTTAAAGCGTTTGCAAATGTAACTTGTTTTTAATTCACAAAAATTTAACTGAATATTTTTAAATAATTACTATTTAAAATTTAATAGTTGTATACTGTGCGGGTCTTTCTGAGAGAATAATTTTATTTTTATGCTGTAGGTTTTAAAATAATTGTTTGTTGAAAACATCGGTCTCTTATACATGAATCATCTCCTATGCATTATTCATTCAAGAAATTTCAGTTTTCCATGCTTCGAAGTTATATTTTTTATGATTGTACCATTGTTCCGTTGTTAATCCGTCCACCCGAAAGCCACTGCAAAAGGACATATGTTCCAAAATGTTCCACAGTAGAAACGCCAGGAAGAATATTTGAACCAATTCATTAATGAATCAATAGGCTACGAAAGTAAATTTAAAAGAAAGTTATTCTCGTTTCGAGATTTAATAATTCTTCAGGCTCCAAATTCTAACCTATTTAAATTTAAAGGCAACTTCTTTGAAATTTTTACAATTTTAAAAATGTGATTTCAAAACATTGTCTTATTTTAAACCTAGCATAACGAAAATTGATTAAATTAGATAATGCTCCTTCTCTATAAATTATGGATGACCATTTTGACTCTGAAATTGCCAAATTTCAAATATTTACATTTTTAGTTTGAATCATTCGAAATTAGAAGACTTCTGTAACAGGGTTTGCTGAAATATTTATTTAAATTTCGTGATTTTTCTGTGAGATTATTTTCAACGTGAATAAATGAAGGCTAAATATAATCTTAATGCAAAAAACGAAAATTTAATTCATGCATTATTTTGCGAGTGTTTTGGCAGAAACTGATCTGAGGAAGTTACCGTGTCAGCTTCATCGTGAAGAATAACATGAGTATACAAAAAATTAAATTTTTAGAAAAATGACACAAGGTTCGAAGAAAACTTAAGAAACAGAAGGTTATTAAACAAAAGTTTATTCAACAAAAATTTCTGCCTGAATCACATCTACAAATTTATTTGAAAATATGTTGACACATTGATACATATTTTAGGGCACTGAGAAGAAAAATTAATACAAAATCAAGTACAAATATGAAAGTAATCATGAAAAATAAGACTTGTATTTTATTTTGCAATTTCGAAATAAGCAGCCAAACAGTTGGACTTTCAGTGGAAAACATAACCTAATTAAAATGGCTTTCTAACAAAATTCTTCAATTTTTAACAAAATATTTGATGTAAGACATGGTTTTGACCACAACCTAAAACGAGTTTGCGCAATTTATACACGGCCCCTTGGGAAATTTCGGCATTGTAAGTTATTTCAAATACAAAAGTCGACTTTTTCTACAAAGAACTCGATATGAGACTTGAAACTAACAAAAAAAAATTTGTATTTAAAATAATACACGCATTTCAGAGTGAAAACTTCATTTTTTTAAATTCTATGATTTTTCCTTGACCAATTTTTTATTTTCCCTGTCCATTAATATTCAAATACTAGCATTTTAATCTTGTAATATTTTCAACAGCGGATATTTTATAAACGGATTAAAACAATGTTTCAAATACACAGAAAAACTTTAAAATTCATTTCTTTTACACACGAAACAAGACTTTTCTACCATAAAAAACGACATTTTAACGAAATACTTGAGTTTTCCATAAAAAAATTAGATTTTTACAAGAATAATTTAATTTTCAACTTGAAAAGATAAAGTTTCAACAAAACAATGTAATGCTGCATAGTTCAAACAAACAGGATGAAATTTCATTAGAAAAAAAAGTTTGAAATAAAAAAAGACGAATTTTAATAAATAAAGAGTTTTCAGTCAAGAAGGAAAAGAAAGTTTACCTAAATTTTTATGAACCTTCAAGCCAAAAGACGAATTTTCTGTATATAAAAAGAATTTCTAACTAGAAAATATCCATTTGCAGCACAAAAGAAAACTTTTAATAAAGTAATTCAACTTTTACCTACGAAGTTCAATTTGCAATTCAAGAAGATCATTTTTCAAGATAATATGTAAACTTTCAACCAAAATATACATTTAACGAAGATTTTTCCTTAGCAAAGTGGTTCAACCAAAATTTTCCATCAAAATAGTTGAATCTTCAAGCAAATAAGATTAGCTTTAACGAAACAGTTGCATTTTTATCCAAGAAAGATCAAACTTCTACTAAAACAGATGAATTTCAAAGTAAACTTGATACATTTTTAAAAGAATATTTGAATTTTCACCTAAAAAGATTGCACTTGACTTATGAACATCAAAATATGAATTTTAAAGAAGAAGTAAATTTTCTAAGAAAATAGTCGAATTTTTTAAAAAACAGTTGAGTTTTCGACCGAAAAGGATAACTTTTTCAATTTTTCATTTGCCCTGACCATTATTAATTAAAAACCAGAATCTCAAACTTGTAACAAATTTTAACCTAGAATCTTTTATAAATGGAGTAAAACAATTTCAACTTAAAATTGAAAAATTTTATAGAAATTCCTTGACTTGGGCAAAATTTTTGTTTCGAAATCGCTGACTTTTCCCTGACCACTAAAATTCCCCGCCTTATTTCTAAATTGCTCTTGGCGAAGTTTGTTCTTCATTCACCAGGTTTCTTTCACGCGTAAAGTTAAAATCGACCCCTCCTTTCTCCTTGAGCTGTTACGTAATTTAAGTATGGCCCCCAACCTATTTACTTGAATTTTCAGTTAGAAAAGATAAATTTTGAACTGAATACTTGGTTGAATTTTAAATTCTGAATTCAAAAAGATAAATTTGCAATAAAAAATGTGATATTTAAATTTTCAGTCAAACAATTAATTTTCAAAGAAATAATTTAATTTTGTAATAACAATACTTCGCCCACGTTTTTGCATAGGACTTTTAAAATTAAAGGTCAAAGTATCGACAACTAAAATTTAGCGAATGTGAATTCTCTTTTCATAAAGCTCCTTCGGCTTTAACGAACACATTCTCATCACACTTCTCGTGATTAAAAAAAAGTTCAAAAATTAATTTTTTGATTGCATTTAGGCAAACAATCTTGCTATTCAACATTTTATTGTACCTTGTGTCTTTTTTCCAAAATTTTAAATTGTTTATTCGTAATGTCATATTTCAGGATAAAAAAAACTACGCGTCTTATCAAAAAATAATTCATAAAACATTTGTCGATCTTTTCTTGATGAAAAACTTTTGTCTAATAATTTTTTTTGTATCTTCTGCCGTTTTTTCCAAAATTCAATTTTTTATTTTTTATTTATTTTTTTACGTTCAGAAAAAAAACTATGCGCCCGTCAAAAAACGATTGAAGACAAATGTGTAGATCTGTTTTAAGTGAACGAGTTTTTCCTTTTCATTTTTTTGAGTCTTGTGACGGTTATCTTCAATTTTCAATTTTTTTAATTTTCATCTAAAATAGCTGGTTGAGGAACTCGTTCTTTCCTCCTAAGCCTTAAAAAAGTGTGCCAAGGCTCAATCCAATCTGATCATTTTTTCGGAAACTGTCGTGCCTACAGAATACAGACAGACATACATACACACAGCCAGAAAAATATCATGCCTGATCTGTTTCCAGATGATTTTAATACCAAGGGTAATTTATACCCAGAAAAGTTGATTTACTAACTGATGACAGATTCGTGTTCAGCGCCCCAAAATACGTATGGGCACCATACTCTGATCTCTCGCCCAACCCGCTTTTTATTGTGGGCGTGTGTTATCAATAAAAACTAAACAAAATACTAATAGACTGGGGTTAAAGCTTCGAAAAAGTCGTAACACAGTCGTGTTTTATATCAAATTAATCAGTCACGGACAAACAAGTATAATATATAATCAGATTCCGACTTTAACTATTCATTAAAGAACGCTAATTAGCATTAGCGCGTTAGAGTGGCAAAAGAACGCTCACACGATATGTCCACTCTGCTAGCGCACATCTGTCGCATTCCTCGGAAAAACCGAGGCGAGAAACGAGGAAGGACGCCACCAGACGAGGAAAAATGAAAAGCGGCAAAACGAGACGAGAAATACCGAGACAGACGGTATGGCTCGTTCCGTCTCGTCTCGTTCTTCGGGATTTCTCGCTCGGCGGCAACACTAACAAAAACTCAATAATTTTACACTGAACCCTGAACATAGAATAATTTGGAAATAATTCAGCGAACTAAAATTTTCACAATTTCCACAAAATCGAATTAAAAAAAAATTTCGATTTTTGCGTAAAAAAGCGAAAAGAGACAGGTTATGTATGCAAATGTCTATATTATGCATTACGACACACTGAAAGTACGTAAAAAGATACTAATTTCAAGTGAATTGGCAGAATAAACACGCGTCGATCGTAGCCCGGCGGAGACACTCACACGACGTCGGCGGCCGGTAACTCGGAGTCGGAACTGGGGGAATGCGCCGTTCTACTTGAATTACGTTTTGCGTGCGCAATTTCAAATTCAGCTTTCTCCTTTTTTCATTCGACGATTGTTAAAAATTTTGTTATTGTAATTAGAATTTTAAATTCAAAATAGAAATGCAAAATTAAAACTTAAATATAATTAACTTATAAATCAATTTTCAAATACGTAAGGTACAAAATAAAATTTGTAATGGTTCAACTTTATTAAAAATCAATTATGTACATACAAATTTTTAAATAAGAATCTTGTTGGTTTAATAAATAAATTTTTAATGAATTAATTTATTTTTAAATTTCATTCTATAATAATTTTGATAAAAATTTGAAAAGTATATTAATTTTTATATCAATACTTTGTTTTAACATATCTTACAATTATATATAATATTTTACCTTATATACATGGACCACATCGTTAACTATCGTTGTTTATTTATTAATTGTTTTCTAAGTAATTTATTCATTACTGCATGCATTTTGCTTATACAAACTCAAAAAAGACACTCGTACTCATGATGGCGAAATGAGACTCATTGCGCCGCGCACCTGCTTATCCGTCACTTCAATGCTACAAGTGAAGGCGATATGCGTGTGACGTGCGTCGCACGATGCTATCTAAGTATTTATTATACTTATTCATGGACAAGTGTCTAAGAATGGCTCTCTTCGACGAAGAAGGTGTAGATCTAGAAACAGTGAGTGATGAGGGGTGACGAGAGAATAGAAAAAGTTGATAAGTACGTACATCTGGGTAGCCTATTCACTAGTGACGGAAGGATAGATAAGGAGTTAGATAGGCGCATAAACGAGGGTAAGAAAGTTATCGGTAGAGCAGGGCCCATTATTAGAAATGAAAATATATCAAAAAAAGCTAAAATGGCAATACATAATTCTATATTTGTACCAACTGTGCTATATGGAAGTGAGACATGGACCTTTGAAGGGCATGAAACCTCTGCGCACAATATACGGAAAAACACTGATGGACAAACTGAGAAACGAGATAATCCTCAAAGAATGTGGTGCAGATAAGACACTAATTGACATTTTGAAAAGAAATCACTCAAGATGGTTCGGGCATGTTGAAAGAATTAAAGATGAACCAATGAAGAAACAAGTGTATAAATGTAAAGTAAATGGCAGTGTGCCCAGAGGCAGACCGCGAAAAGAATGGTTAGAATGTGTAAATGAGACCTTAGTCCGAAGAGACATAAGAAGCCATAGAAACACGAGAGCTTGCATGAAAAAATGCATGGACGTAAAGAAAGCCAGAGAAATATGCCAGCACAGAAACGTGTGGCGACAAATAGCTTATGAGAAAAAAGTGTCAGTAGAGTGAATGACACCTAAAACAAAAGACCTTGGATACTAATGAGCCCCAGTGGGGAACCTCACGTGACGAACTTGTGTGGCTCTCCACTTTGGGTGATCGCTAGAGAGATTGATCATTGGCCTGGGTCGGAGCAGTGTCGCGGAATGAACGTGTTATTTAAATAAATAACACGAGAACTCTAGATCAATCTAAAAAATCTATACCTCCTCCCTCACATTACTCCTTTCCTCACGAAGCGAGTCACGCCTATCCCGAAAGGGAAATAGCTTGATGGTATAATAATAATAATAACTCGAGTCCGTTGTGGAGAATGATCAGTGTAAGATGTACTCGATTTTCTCATTCTCCACCACTCAACTTTTCAGTGCTACGAAGCCTGATATTGTCCTCCAAGATCTGAAGACCAAGATCATTTACGCGATTGAATTTTCGGCATCAGCCGATGGTAATATCACGGCAAAGCAGGAAGAAAAACGGGCGAAATAGCAAGCACTTCTTTTCGAGCTGAGCAGGCTGTACCAAGGCTACAAAGTCCATCTTGTAGTTCTCATCATCGGCTGTCTCACTCACAGTTTCAGGCCGCGTCGGGGTGGATCCACCTTCTGAAGTTACACGACTGAAAAGGACCCTCCGCGAAGAAACCCGAACTTTTCCAGTTCAATCCGGTACTCCTCCGGATATCGTAGCTAAAAGAGAGTTTTCCTATTCATAAAAGTAATAAATTCAAATCTTTCCTGTACATGCTCAACTGGACCCTTGGCAGATCATAGGAAGTTTATATTTTACAGAATCTGTTAACCCTGTCCACTTTAGGGCCCTATCTTGTCCAAAATCATTTATTTCTATACCACCATCTGGACTTAGTTTCTCTTCCTTAATTCTAGAATAATAAAATTCAGGGACTAACAAAAAATCTTGAAACTAAATTTACAATATACAGCTGCGTTGACCACTCGTAGACACATTTTGAGTTCATTCTAAAGGTAAATAAAATACCTTATTTCCTAAATAAATTTATATCCTTTCCCCAAGGTCCTTTGTTAATTATTATGAGTTCTGTACGTGAGAAGTTCGCTTATCGCAGGATTCCACCGAACGTATTCAAAAGTTCCCGCATAAAAGAATCGATCAATTTAATAGACTGGCCGTTCATAATAATTTTACGAAGGAAAATGTGAAAAAATGTATTGAGGTCTCATGCAAAACTGTCAATAGTGTTTTTACAAATGAGAGCAAAGATAATATCTTGGTGAACATGTCATTTGGTGAATTCCTCATGAAAAAAGTTGTCAAGACTGAGAACGTGACTCATCTCAGGTATTTTAATCTACCCTAACCTAAAATTTGAATGATTTTTTTATAATAATAACATTTTTTTTGACATAGGAGCTGATAAAATAATTGTACTAATTTCAGAAATTCTTACTCTTGAGGCATATGATCGAGTACCAGTCGCTTAACGCTCACTTCCCCCTCATTTAGAGAGAAGCTATTTGAGAATTTATGTGAAATAAGTTTAGAAAAATAATTAAATTACTGTTAAGGAATAAAGTTAAAATGTCAAGGTACGTACTATAGTAGTTAAAATATTCATTATGCATAAATGAAGTATTCTATAAAATTCTTGAATAGTCGATCTGTATCAGTCTTTACATTATATACAATTACATGTATTCACATTTATGTTATTTACATTTCATGGCTATCGTGTTGTATGGGATCAAAACCTTTTTCTTTTATTTCACATTTTCATTTACAGTTTGCTGATCTGGGAAAATTTTTAGTGTTCTTGGTCGAAGGCGATTCATGTGCACTATTTTTGATTTCCCTTCACCGATGTCTATCTCGACATTGTGGTAATTGAAAACTTGAATTATTTTGAATGGCCCTATATATTCTTTATCCAATTTCAACGATTTCGTATTGTTCTATAAGTATACCAGATCACCTACTTGGTAATTTTGCGTATTTAATTTCTGATCGTAGTATCGCTCAAATCGTTCTTTTGATGCATGCAGGCGCTCTTTAGCTTTTTCTTGAGTCTTGGCTAACTTTTCTGTTAACGTTTTCAAAAATGAGTTGTACGTTAGAGGCAGTTCGCGTTTGGCAAATTCTGACGGAATTCGAGCAATTTTTTCAAATATCAACTCGTGTGGAGTGAACCCCGTCTCCTCATGCTTAGAGGTACTCTACGAGAAAAGCGCAAAGCATTTTTCCCAATTCATTTTTTGGCAGTCAATCTTTAAATATTGAATCAGTACGTGATGGCTCCTTTCTAACTACCCTAAAAATTGGTGGTGAAAAGCTTTGGATGTAAGGCGTTTAATTAAGCCCATTTCCAGTTCTTGAGACACAAACTTTTTATTTTGAGCTCACCTACTGCACATTTAAACGCCCAGACTGTACTTACGATATCATCATAGTAAGTTATTTAACCAAAGGTTGGCTTTACTGTTGAATTAAAAATGCAATAATCCACATATTTGACAACTATTGCATTGCCTACTTGTGAATTTTCAGGATCTTCCTTCTGCAAGTCTTCGCATTTCGATCTAGCTGTTTCGATTAATTATTTTCCGGTTTCAGTCGGTAATTTGCAGTCTGATGGGATAAATAATACCAGATTGTCGTCGCGCTTGAATAATTTCACCTTTGAAATTTTTTTAACTGAAAACTCGTAGTTTGGTAGTGTATCGTCTAGGTCAGAAGTCACGTTCACTATCTTTTAAGTCATTAGTCCAGATTTTAGGGTTGGGCCCACCGCTCTCAATACCGTCTTCATCAGACACAATAATATCACATGTGGCCTCACCCACGGTGTGAGTAGTGCAGTCGCTGCCGTCATAGATACGGATCGCCCCACGACCGCAGGAACTGTTGGCCCCTCCGATGAGTTGATACTTCTCATCATCACTATTTTTCTCTGCGATCTCAAAGGCTTCGTCCCCAGAATCAGGTTCTCTACTTTTTTCCTCAATAGATTTGCAACTGGAATATACGTCATGCAAATCGTCATTATCATTCTCGAAATCTTCCCCGAGGAAAGCATTCTCGATGCGATTGTCGTTTCCTCTGCCTTCTTGTAGGGAATGAAAGAACACAGGTGTTCGATTCAAAGAAATCATCACCTTGTATACAGGGATTGAGGGAGATGCTTGTCTGTCGATTTCGTCCATAAAAGTCATGTCCTCGAGTCCGCATCGGTCCTGCGTTTTATCGACGCAGGGGTTTCGAGAAAGAGCATCTGCATTCGTATTGTTAACACCCTTTTTGTAAACGATCTTATAATTATAATCAGCCAATCGATATTTCCAACGCAGCAACTTTAAAAAGTTGCGTACAGGCGGCGCATCGATACAAGAACGGGGCAGCCAATGAACGTCGCTTGACCCAAATATCCTGCCTACTCGCGGTAAAGGTGGGGTGGGGCCCTCTTCAGCGTGGAAATAAAAGAATCGTTTCGTTTCAAGGTCGGGGAAATAGGCGAGATTTCACTGTACTTTATATTGAGAACGAATGCAGGTAGCAAGCCGTTTAATGGCTCCAAATGTGCAGTTTTGTGATACGAGTGCTGTGCAATAATTAAATTTATCCTAAAATTATTATTACGCATATAATTTGTGTGTGAATAAGTCTAACTTTAATCAGTGTTAGCGTGTGGGCGGCGCAGCGGTACAAGTGGTAGATGAAAGTACTCTTTCGATGACAATAATAACTCTATTGTCACATCTATTCAGGGGAGTCGGCTTACTTCTGCATGGAGTTATTTTTGTCAAGGAGCGGTTACTTTTTACATTCTCATTAGAGAAGGTATTAGATTTGTGTAAAATTTGACCCCCCCCCCACACTTTTGTCAAATGTCCAGATTTTGAGACCCCCTGATCCCAAAAAACTGGTTTTCGCGAATGCGTCTGTTTATGTGTCTGTATATTTTTAGTCTGTTAGCACGATGACTTTCGAAAGAATTGACGGATTGGATTGGCCTCTGCTATACTTATTAAGTGTCCTACACTGAAGGCCAAGTTCGTTAGCCAGCCATTTTGGATAAAAATGTACAAAGTTAGAGCATTTTCAAAATTGCTGAGACTACTTTTTTTCAACATTCCAAAATTTGTCGTACGGTTATTTTTAGTAGTCAAAAAGACTCACAATTTCTACTGACGACTTCTGTTGATAAAAGAAAAATTACCAGTTATAGCACTTAAAAAATTGAAAAAAAACAAAATTTTAAGCCAAATAACGCACGATATGAAACAAAGTCGAGAGAAGAAAAATGTTGCTTCTTGAAAGCCTCACAAGATTATCACAATAAATTTTTGAATTATATTGAAAAATCGAATTTTGACCGCACAAAAAATAATAAAAAATCAACAATTCCATTTTGCGGTCAAACTATGCAGGATAAGACAAATTATGATTGAAAAAAAGTGTGCAATCAAAAATGATCTACAAATCTGTGATCGAACACTTTTTGATAGTACACGTAGTTTTTATTTTATTCGTAAAAAATAAGACTGAAAACGAAGAAATTAAATTTTTCGAAAAACGACACAAGATAAGAAAAAAACAATTAGACAAAAGTTATTATCCCAAAAAAGAGCTATAAATTGATTACATATAATTTTTTGATAGGATGCGTAGTTTTTGTTTTAATCGTGAAAATATCATTAAAAATAAAAGAAATTAAATTTTCAGAAAAAAGACACAAAGACAGAAAAAAAATTATGAACAAAAGTTGTAAACCCAGAAAAGAACTATAAATTTGTCACTGGTCATTTTTTGATGGAACGCGCAGTTTTTGTTTTAATCGTAAAAAATAAGACTGAAACTGAAGAAATTAAATTGTTGGAAGAACGACACGAGATACGAAAAAAATTAATAGCCAAAGGTTTTTCAAATAAGAAAGATATAAGAATTTGTTATAAAAATGCATTAGAAATAAAAAAATGAACTTTTTGGGAAAACGTCCGAAGTTACAATAACATTTTATTTAACAAAATTTTTCGCCTAAATTATATCTACAAATTTCCTCAGAAGCACTTTACGCTAGGATGCGTATTTTTAGTTTAAATCATAAAAAATAACATTGAAAATGAACAAATTCGGTTTATGGAAAAACGACACAAGTTGCAATAAAATGTTTATTAACTAATTTTTTTATAGAATGGGTATTTCTTTTATTATAAAAACAAGACCAGGAAAATACGTCTGTCTTAATACCATTGCATATTATGAATCGTAATAATATAAATTTATTAAAATGATACATTTTTCAGGGCAGTTGAGAATAAAATTTAATGCAAAATACAGAACAAACCTTAAAGTAATAATTATAAATAAAATGTGTACTTTATTTTGCAATATCTGGATATGCAATTCTAGGCCGAGGTACAGAAATAAATTTAATATACATTTTATATAATACCCGTCGAGAAATTGCCCAATTTGATCCCGATTCCTGACGTGGCCCTAGTCGGGTTAGCCCCATGTGGCCCCGATCATGGCTCCTGCTGTGGTTATGATCGGGGCCAAATTGGGCTACCCTCTGTAAATCAGAGTTGAGTTAAAAATGAGAAAAAATTAAATTTAAAATTATTCTCTGTCTTAATTATCGAATATTGAACTAATTTTTATTTCAGTGACTGACCTAAAGTTAAATTAGTTAAATCTAACTTTCTAAAAATGTATGTTTAGGGACGCATTCAATTAGTTCATAAATATAAAATTATCAAGTTAGTATTAATTATTGTAGGTTTCCTTTTTAACATGTTTAGAGTTTATACTTACTTAGATTTGAATTTGCCGCGCTAATCTCAAATGTATTCGATCAGTCTTCCATTCGATTATTTGGCAACAAACTGACGGAAGGAAGACAACTTTGCAAGAGTGACGATCAGTCAACAGATAACCCGGTAACGTCATGTGAATAAATCGCTTTGAATAATTCTCAATCTACATTGTTAATCATTTACGCAAAGTTTTTAGACCGAGGTGAGGTGTTCATATAAAACTAAAATTATCCACTGTAGCTCTCTAAGATTTCCGACAGTGAACCTCGAGAAAGCATCGACAATTTGAAGATCATTTATTGTATCTGCTTCGGAGAGACTCCTTTACTGATGTTACGTCCTGAATGCGGCTTTGAGGCACGCCCAGGTATGTATAGGTATCTCCAGTGTTAAGATGTCTAATAACACTTATATCCTCGAGTCTCGAGGGATGTAATTTTTATTATTATTTTCGAAATGACATTGACCACGAATTAAGGCGGATCAACACGCATTCAATTTGCTCTGACGCAATTCGTTTCAACGAATCAGAAAGCAAGATTCGAGCGAAATGGGCGCATGTCACTGGGGACAGGCTTATACATTTTTTTCCGTTCCTCACCATTAGATATACAAAAAAACATTATTTCATGATTTTTAACACTGAGATTTGTACATTTGGGAACAAAAACCCCAGTCTTAGCATTTTTTTCATTTTTTAAAAAAAAAGGCATGAACCTCCAGCTTGTTTAGAAAATATTGAAAGGATGTGACGCCACCTCTAGGTGGCGGAATGGCGCCAGAGTTGAAGTTGAAGCGCGCCTAGAACGCGCGTCTATTATATTTTGCGCTTCGCGCTACACGTTCGGTCTTTGTACTCCCCCACCATTTGTGCATAGACCTTTTAAAGTAAAGGTCAAACAATCGACTAGGATTTTTGACAAGCCAAGCGATGGAAAGGGAGCCGGAGCCAGCAGACGAGAGTTTTAAGAGAGAGGGAAGGCTCATGAAAACTGCCCTCTCCGCTCACAACTACACTCTCTCGCTTTTAACTGTGCAGCGCAGTGCACGTTACACGGACGGGTATTATAGGTGAGGCGCCGAGATGTGGTTGTGAGTGGCGAGAGGTATTTCACGATATCTTAGTCAGGCCGAGGAAAGCGCAATTTACGGGGTTCCTAACAACCCAGTTTTAAACAATAATAACGACCGGAATTTTTTTTTTTATCGTTCCATCAAAAAGAGTAACTCAAAAACTATCGAAAGGTGTAAAAGCCTGAATATCGATAATTTCCGATTTAGACCCCTTTCCTCGGCGCACGTCACATATTATGTTTAACTATATATATATATATATTAGTTTTTGTACCTCGGTCCGGGAATGCACTTATTCATATATTGCAAACCAAAGTAAAAATTTTATTTCTCATGATTCTTTTAATATTTTTGATCCTTATTTAGCATTAATTTTTATTCTCAACTTGCCTCAAAACTGTATCATTCCAATACATGTACAATATTAAAATTCATAATGTGCATTAATATTGTAACAGACGTATTTTCATTGTCTTGTTTTTATAATTTAAAAAAGTGCGCGTCATATCAAAAAAAGATCGAAAGAAAATTTGTAGCTATAATTTCGGCGTAAAATTTTGTTAAATAAGATGTTACTTGTAGCTATTTCTTGGGTGAACAACTTTTGTCCATTTATTTTTTTCGTAGCTTTTATCGTTTTTCCAAAATTTTAATTTTTGTATTTTTAATGTTTTTTTTTACGATTAAAACTAAAACTGCGCGTCCTATCAAGAAATGATTAATAAAAAATTTGTAGTTCTTTTTTGGTTGAATAACTTTTGTCTATTCATATTTTTTTGTATCTTGTGACACTTTTCCAAAAATTGAATTTTTGTACTTTTAATCTTATTTTGTAAGATTAAAGCAAAAACCACGCGCCCTATCAAAAAATAATTTAAACAAATTTGCAGATCTTTTTTAGTTTAAAATCATTTGTCTATTCATTTTCTTCGTAGGTTGTGTAATTTTTCTAAAAATTTAATTTTTTTATTTTTGAAGTTATTTGTTACGATTAAGACAAAAACTATTCGCCTTATGCAAAAATGATTACTGAAAAAATTGTTGATCTTTTTTGGTTCAACAACTATTGTCTATTCATACTTTTTCGTATCTTGTGTCGCTTTCCCAAAAATTTATTTTATTTTATTTTTAATGTTATTTTTTTGCGATTAATAAAAAAACTACACATACTATCAAAAACTTATGAATAACAAATTTGTATATCTTTTTTTGCGTGAACACTAATTGTATATTAATTTTTCCGGTATGCTAGTTAACGAACTCGACCTTTCTTTTTTCGCATAATACTAATACCTTCCCATTATTACGAGTGTAAAAAAAATTAGCGGGTGATCCCTTGAAAGTCCACGAACGAAAAATGAGTGCCGTGAACCCTGTTTTTCGACATTTATGGATGTATAATTGTATATACTATACATACAGTAAACGTGTGCACAAAGCCTCGCATTATGCTAGCATGTATATTGCATATATAACTGCATACCATCATAACCTATCACGTAATTTTTAACATACGTAATTTGTAAAATCACCACGAATTTTACCCGTATAAATTCTAAACAGGATTTTGTAAAGAAAATAAAGTATTATTTACATTCCATGTACAGGTTGCACCCAGATGTCACTTATTTTGTAATTTCGGAAACAACAGTTTTTGTGTGCTCATATCTGTTTCGGATAAATTCATACAAAGAGCTATCCATACGAAGATAACACACAAGCCCATCGAAGACGCTCCAACTTCACGCCATACTTTCAGGGCTCTACTTCATAAACCAGGGACGTGACACGATTATTATGATTATAGTTCCCAATTTGACTCCGCGGGGAAAATGCGAAACTGCAGCGCTAATCGCCTTTCGCCCAATTATCTTGTTTCAATGTAAGGCCATGTGACGAGTGGGTCACGTAACCGGCTTCCTACCTTACCGACACTTTTTTTATTTGTAAATTTATTTTCACATGAATAGCCACATCGAGTTGAAAATTTGGGTGCTGGCAGTGCTGGTAGTGAAATTGACGGGGAAGAAATTTTCCACGTGCCACGACGGCCAACAGCGCGTGGTCGGTTTTAGAGCGGCGAGGCGGAGAGAGGAAGAAAACGGAACGGTGGGAACGAAGGAAGCGAGAAGGTGTAAGAGAGAGAGAGTGTGTGTGTCAAGCGCAAGTGACGTGGAGGATCTCTTGAAGAGAAAGAGAGACAGCCAAGAAAGTCCGGAGAAAAGCGAGGTAGAGAGTCCGTTTAAAAAAAGCGGGAGGACACGTAGCTCACCCCCCCCCTCCCCACAAAAATGAAGGGAAAGTCGGAGAAGAAGGCTCTCGGGTTGCTATTAGGCGAGATCAGGGGGCTGAGGGAGGATGTAAAGGGGACTAAGGAGCATTTGGAAGGCATGAGGGTGGACTTAAGAATCAGAGATGAGAAATGGGAAAAGGAGATGAAAGAGCTGAGGGAGAGAGTAGAAGGGTCAGAGAGGGATAGGAAAGCAAAAGACGTTAAAAGAAAGCAGATGGAAGAGGAAATTAGGGGGTGGAAGGAAAGGACGTGGAAAAGGCTTGAAAGGTTGAGGGCAGGGCGGAAATGGAAGTAGTTGACGTGGTGGGGGGGGGGCGAGATTGGAGGTATTTCGGAGAGGGTAGAAAATATGATACAAGAGAAAGTAGGAGAGCGTAGGAATGAAAAGGAGGATTGGACGGATAGGGAAATGATATGGGCAATGGAGATGAGAATGGAGAGAAGAGATAAGGCAGACAGGAGAAATAATATTGTGATAAGAGGGTTGAAGCTAAAGAGCAGTGAAAAAAGGGAGGGCGTGGAAGCGCTGCTACAAAGCATAGGGTGTGTTAAAGGGATGGTAGGGAAAGTTAAGTTGGAGGGGAGGAAGGAGAAGAAAGTGGCGGATGTGGAGTTAGAGAGCTGAGAAGAAAAGTTGGGGGCAATGCGAAATAAGAGTAGGATAAAGGACAAGGGAGTTTTCATCGATCACGATTCGACGAGAAAGGAAAGGGATGTACAGAGAATGCTGTACGACAGGGCTAGGAGAGAGAGGAGTGAAGGAAGATCGGCGAAGGTAGGATATCAGAAAATAAGAATAGACGAGAAAATGTGGGTGTGAGACGAGGAGTAAGAGGTGTTGAGGGAAGTGATGGGGAATTTGTTTCGTAGGAAGTAGGAGGGTGGGGGTAATGCAGGGTAGAGGAAAAGTGAAGGTGCTGTACTGGCACGTAGCAGGGATAAAGAAGAAAGATGAGGAGTTCTGGAGATACATATCCAAGAGTTTGATGTTGTGCGAATGGTGGAGATGTGGGTAGAAAGAAAGGCATGGGATAGAATAGAGCCAAAGCTGCCAAGGGTGTATAGGTGGAGACTCCAGGAGGCAGTCAGAATGAAGAAGAAAGGAAGAGCTAGTGGGGGAATTATAACAGGCGTTAGAGAGGAGGGTATGGTGGTACTGGGTGGGGATTTTAATGCGAGAATGGGGAGGGAAGGGGGCCTTTACAAGGAAGGGGAGAGCTTCGAAAGGAAATCGAAGGACAAGTTGATAAATAAGGAGGGGGAGATTCTAAGGGACTGGATAGAGGATAGAGGCTGGGCGGTGGCGAATGGTATGGCAAGGGGGGTGGAAAGGGAGAATACACATATGCAAGTAAGTTGGGGGTGTCGGTGATAGACTACGTCGTCATGAATATGCAAGGGTGGGAGGAGACGGAAAGATTCGTAGTAGAAGGGAGGTTAGAATCAGCCCATTAGCCATTAGGGCTATGGATCAGGGGTGAGAGCGGCGGAAGGCAAGGGGGGGGGAAGAAGGGTCGACGGGCGAGAGAATGAGCTGGACGAAGGAGGCAATAGAGAGGAATAAGGAGCAGATAAAAGATAAAAAGGAAGGTGAAGAGGAAGCACAGAAAGTGGAAAGAGGGTACAGCGATAAGGGAGCAGTACGTATAAATGAGGAAGGAGTTTAGATTGATGTGTAAGGAGAAAGAACAGGAAAAGGAGAAAGATCTGGAAGAGGAGTTCGGAAATGTTAAAACAGAGGGGGATGTCTGAAAGATAATAAATAGGTTTAGAACGCGTAGAGTGGGGATAAGCGAGAAGATAGGGAGTGATGAGTAGAGGGAGTTTTTTAAAAAATCGTTTCAGGGCTTAGATTCAAGGAAGTGGGACGGTGGGAGTAGAAAAACGCGGGAGGCAGAGATGGAGGAGTTGGATGATGAGAAGAAAGAGAAACAGATAAGGAATTTAAGAAGGTCAAAAGCAGCAGGGCTGGATGGGGTAGAGAACGAGGCATGGCTGTTTTGTACACAAGAAGTTAGGGAGCGGCTGAAGGAGGAAGTGAAGAGAGTATGGAGGGGGAGAGATTCCCAGGAGGGTGGAGAGAAGGGTTAACAGTGCCACTATATAAGAAAGGAGACAGGAACATACAGGAAAATTATAGAGGAATAACGCTAATGAATACGGCGTATAAAGTATACGCGATGGTGGTGACAGAGAGGCTACGGAAGGATGTCGAGGGGAAAGGAATATTGCCGAAGACGCAGGCGGGCTTAAAGACGGGCAGGAGTACTATCGACAATATCTACGATCTACAGCACGTTGCGGATAGAGAATTAGCAAAGAAGGGGGCGAGAGTGTACGCATTTTTCGTGGATCTCAAAGGTGCATTTCCTTCGGTGGATAGGGAAAGGTTGTGGGAGGCGATGGAGGATAGGGGAGTGGAGAGAGGCCTGATCGAGAGGGTAAGGGAGATATATGAAGAGAGTTTAATAAAAAATGTATGATGATAAAAATTCTAATTGATAGAAAGTAATATCAAAAGCCATTTCCACAATGTATTTTAGGCCTGTTTTGAATTGAAAATTATATTGGATACTTTTAAGAATCCAAGAGAACGAGTACTTCGTAGAAGTGCCCGTCCGTTGCGTAAATCCATCTAATCTGCAGTCTCGTTCTATTGACGTGTCAACTTTCTTCAAATGACCATCCCTGATATTGTATGGCTTATTGGTAACTACGGTCAGTTGCAAAGGATTTGGCAGTTTGCTTCAGCCCTTCGTAAACTCTAGAAATGAACAGTTCGAGGCATAATTGTAGAAGTGCACTGCTGTCAATTATGGCGAAAACGCGCCAAATCCGGAAAATAATTTTGTACGAGACACAAGTGAACATTTTTGCAGTCGAAAGTTACCTTCCAAAAAACAGGTGCTACAAGTGTTTTTTCACCATAAAAATATATGAAAACAAACTATATGTTACAGTTCTACGCGTACTGCTGAAAAGTGTATTGCATTTTGGAACAAAGCAGGCATTCCAGTCAGGAACAAAAGAGATACCATAAGAAATATAGAGAGTTAAAATGAAAAGTCGTTAAAACTCAATATGAATTCATGGCCAGAAACTAAATCCGAAACTCAATTATTCACAGAACTAGAGTTTAAAAACGATCTCGATTACCTGTTCGATATTGCGCATGTAAATGCTCTAGCAGATCTCTCATATGAAGAAGATAAAGAATTCCTTCCTGCTTAACGCGAGAGAGGTCGTCGTGGATTCTCAGCTTTTCCAATTGACACATCAACTCTCGAAAATGATTAAGCGGACGAAGAAGAAATCAAAAGTAAGTTCTGTTGCAAATTATATTTTTCAAGGATACAGTACAGGTGACGATTGTAAGATCGAGTTTTGTATAATGATTCATTAGTCAGGGTGGCCCCTGGACTAAAAAACCGGGAAATGACAGTGAATTTATTTTTTGACCCGAAATTTTACAATTTTTGTGGAGAAAAACCAGTCCAAGTTTGATTTAATCAGTTTTTAAAATAATTAGTTGAATTGTTATCTTTTCCAATTATGATATTTTTCGGTTAACAATGCGTAATTCGAAAATCTTTTAATTTATATATTTTATATTTCTACTTTTGAGCAATATTGAGCAATATTGCTAATATTCAAAACTAAATAATTTGAGACTGAATTATTTGCAATGTGAAGCCTTGAATCGTTGAGCTTTAAACATTACAATGTTACATATTTCATTTAAAGAATGTTTAATTTGTAAGTGGAACATGATTGAAATTTTGAAAATATATAAAGGAACATGTAGATTTTTCAAGATTTTGAAATGAAGTTTTGAAGCTTTTTAAGGATTATTCAACTACGTAAAATGAAAATAATTTAACTTCTAATTTTAGAAGTATTCCGTTTAAACCAGTTCTAGTCGTTATATTTGTAATGTTTCTAACTAAAAATTGCCTAAAATAATATAATTCCGAAAAATTTCAAATCCGTTAATTGATTCTCCAATTTAAAGCACTGAAAATGATAACGTGAATATATATTTTTGAAGATAAATCTGAATCTTTGAACTCTACAATTTTTTAAAGTTAAAAATGATACATTTTGCAGTTCAATTGTATTTAATTTCAAATTGTTCAATTGAAAAGTGTTCGTGTCTTCCTTTTTATACATGCGCACTGTACACTCTACATAATTGAGCATTTTAATTAAAAATGTTTGAAATAAAAAACTTTTAAACTTCGATTTTTAAAGTTCAAAATTCAAAAGCTTCACTTTGAGTGGTTTCATTTGCAGTTAATTTTTTATGATTTCAAATAAACAAATTTACAGTTTCAAAGTTCGAATTTTTTAGTTCCATTGCCTAAGATAAATGATTTTTCTTTTACTAAAATTGTCACCGTGTCAGTTCTTTCAATGCTAATTATATAAGAGTTTATTTTCTTCTCTTAAAAAGATTGAAAGCCATCAAAATTATCTATAAAATGAGCCTACGATAAAGTCATTTTGTCAATATTTTGAGAATAGGTTGCAAAAGTGGTTTACAAAAATCGTTTCCTTCACATTACAGCACAGATATAACACAATTGAGCACAACTAATGTTTTTTCAATAAAGCAAAATGGCTGTGCCAAATTCTTGCACATTCATTGTATATAGAAAATTTTAATAGCTTTCAACTTACTTCAAAGAAAAAGCTGTAAGTCATTACTCTCCTATAATTAAGAATTCATCTAAAGACGAATGGTCTTTTAGTTGTGCATGGTATTGTAGATTTAATCTGTAAATAATAAATCTTCGTACTTCTAAATAATAATTTATTTCAGATTCCTAAAATACTTCTGAGGGCTTACTTGCTGATCCAAATAATTATGTTTATTGGTCTGAAGGTGAAGATGATGAAGAAGATAAGATGAATGATTTCTCGGCGATAGGTAAAACTAGTTCTCAGACTTATCACAAGAAAGTTAAAAAAATTAAATAAATGAATCCAGATTTATGTATGAATTTGGATAGGACTAATATAAGTGACAGTAGAGCTGCACGCGTTTTAGTTGCGGTTTTAAAAAGTTTAGGTCATAACTTAGTTGACGTATGTGTCAGTAGAAAGACTATACGGAGAATCTGTATTTCTCTCCGAAAAAATATTGCCGTGACTGCAAAAACGAATTTTGAGGTCTCAAATACCAAATTAACTAAATTAATTGTGCAGTGGGATGGGAAACTTCTTCCTACTTTACCACCGAGCAATTCACGCCTACCCCGAAAGGGAAACGGCTTAATGATATAATAATAATAATAATATATCGGTTCCTATGGGGTCCAAATTAGACATACAAAGGTCTATATCGGGAACCGTGAATAACTCGCAATTACTTTCCCATCAACGCGCAATATTGCGTGCTGTTTGGGTTACTCTTGGGACCTTTAAGTGGTAATTTACATCCACGATTAAAAGAAACACGTGAGCCGTCTTGGGACGCCCGGCAGAAGTTATAACTTGATATGATGTAAATTGAAGTGGTTTTTCTTTGAATACTTTCAACACAAAAACAGTTGAAATACACTTAATAATGACATAACACTTCAGTAAACACACACAAAATCGTATATAAATTTAAGCAGGTGTGCGAACCACAAAATTTAAGAAGAACGCATTGCGATTTGCACTTCTATGCATGCGAGCGCATTCAGTTATACACTGCTAATGCTGTCAGAGTCTCTGTGTGAATATAAGAGCGAAGGGTGGAGAGAAAGAGAGCAGACGAGCGAGAAAGAGAATGAGTGTGGGGTGGGAGGGAAGTGGTAGAAGCCAAGGAGAGATAGAGACGGAGAGGGATTTAAATAGTCAGTCAGTGGGAGAAGCGAAGGAAGGATAGGGAAAAGGAAGAGTTGCCATGGAAAAGTTAGCCTCGAAGCGTTTCCCTCGCAGCGGCACCCAATTTTACCGTGCCATAAGAAGTTATCATTTCAAAGAAGAACATGGTTAATAACAATCTCTACTCTATTTCTTGTTACCTCTCGATCTATAATTTTCAATAAGTATATAAGGGTTTATGTTGGGTTCAATTTGAATACATAAAGGATTTTATAGGGTATCGTGTTTTAGTCGTTGTTACTAATTACAGATTCTCTAGATGGTTGGCTTTGAGATTTAGAATATCGAAGAACAGACTTTGGCACTAAATTAGTATGGATTTAAAATAATAGACCTTCATGACCACGTGGTGGTTTTCCTATAAGTATTTACAAATAGCGACTTATTTATGGTACCCTATGCGTGCCTTTACATGTTTACATTGTACCCGATATAAACTTATATATACTTCTTTAAACTCACTGACTCAGATCTGACAAGAAAATAAGAAGTCTTTATTATTAGCTAGATTATTTATTCAAATGCTGGACTTTCGTAAACACCTGGTGACCTTTAAATAAAACTTTACGTCAAGTGAGACATAGTAAGAGACAAAAGCCTTTATTTGTCGCATTTGGACCTCCCATGACCCTATATTCACATATACAACATTTTCTAACAGGATTCTATTTCGTTCTAATCGTTTAACTCCGGAAACGTGACAAGTTGTGTGTTTAAGAAACATTTCAGTTTTTGCAACGCACGTTTTTAAATAAAATTACAAGGAAACTACAGTGTCGAAGTATTTTGCTCAACTGCTGTTGCTTGTCTATAATTCAATCATTACCAAAGAGACTACGCGAGAATCTAGTTATAGAAGTCGGCACACTAATACTTGAATGCACGTAGTCAAATCTAGTGAAAGGACCGGTTAGAGATTACTTTTTATCAATTCTGTCTAATAAGATAGGTTTATGTTGTGCACAGGTCTTAGGGTATTTTGAAAGAAATCTCGTTTTTACTCTACACAAGTACTAGCGCAAAGCATATTTATTGTGTCATTAAACCTGGCAGTTTCTTTCTAAATAGCCTACATTTGTGCACAACACATATCTAACTTATTAGGTGGAATTGATAAGAGCGTAATTCCTAAACGAACCTTTTTTTGAGATTTGAATACTTCGACACTGTAGTTTCCTTGTAATGTTCTTCACAAACGTGCGATGCAGAAACTGAAATGTTCTTCAAGTACACAACTTGTCACGTGTCCAGAGTTGCATGATGAGCACGAAATAGAATCCTGTTAGAAAATGCTGTGCCTGCGTCAATATAGGGCCATATGAGATCCAAATGCGACAAATAAGGGACTTTATCTCTTACTATGTCTCACTTGACGTAAATGTTTATTTAAATGCCACCAGGAATTTACGAAAGTCCAGCATTTGAACAAGGTATCTGGCTGATATCAAAGACTTCTTATTTTCTTGTCAAGTCTGAGTAAGGGAGTTTAAAGAAGTATATATATGTTTCCAACGGGTACAGTAAAATATGTAAAAACCTGTATAGGGTACCTTTACTAAGTCGCTCTTAGTAAAGTATAATAGAGAAACAAGATAGCTTTGAATGCCCAATATTTCAAAACCGAACCAGGCTGGTGCCAAAGTCTGCTTCGCAAATTGAACCCAATATAAACCCTTATATACTTATTGAAAATTATAGATTGAAAGGTAACAAGAAATAGAGTAGGGATTTTTATTATCCACGTTATTCTTTCTATTAATAACTTCTTATGTCACCGTGTGAACGCGTATAGCTGGGTGACGCTTCGAGGCTAGCACATCCAGGGTAACGCTTCCTTTTCTCTATCCTTCCTTCGCTTCTCCCACTGACTTATCGGTCCCAACAGTAACTCACACAGCCTGCAATAATACAGTAATATTGCACGTTGTTGGAAAAGTAGTCACTGCGAGTTATTCACAGTTCCCGATATAGACGTTTGTATGTCTAATGTGGACCCGATAGGAACCGTTATATATATATACATTTATATTCATTCGGTTACGGTTTCTATTCCTTTTGAATAGAACTGAAGGGCCTATGACAAAGCCACCGAACGCGTCCTCGGGTTGCGGATAGAGTTAATTATTGTAACCATATTCAGCAGAAACCCTTGGTACAGGGACCCTCTATCCGCAACCCGAGGACGCGTTCGGTGCCTTTGTCATAGGCCCTTCAGTTCTATTCGAAAGTAATATATATAGGAATATATATATATATACATATATATATATGTATATATATTTATTTATAATAACATTCTGAAAAAAAGAATAGTTTTTGGTTCCCTGTCTAGAGGTAGGCCAGAAATTGCCAAATGGGAGCATATGAACCAATTTCGACTCTCGGCTTCATTTCCTTGTCCCCCCCTCTCTACCCAGTAACAGAAGTTTTGGTGGGACTGACGTTACAACAATGACTCCCCACCGCACGACGAATCACTTCTTGACCGGGACATGATTTTTGACTCGCAAAACAAAATACACGCATAAAGGTGGTAGTTGGGTGTGCAATTTAAACCATAAATAATACGAACAATAAAATAGCCGTAGAATGTACTGAAACTTTCATTGACGAAATGCATACACACGGTAAACGTAAGGGTCGAATTTCAGACGATGGATGGATACTAAGTGTTTGTTATGCAAGAGGAGTGAATGATCTTAAGATAAGAGAACTACCAGAAACGATGCACGTAAGGAAACTAAATCTTTTATGTGTATCTTAGACGAAGAAAAAGAGTCCCGAATGTAGAAAGATAGGAAATGGGGTATTTAGAGGCGGTTTTGAGATCTGGTCAGGAGTAGATAGCGAATCAGATGGTAGTCAAGTGGTCGGTTTAATTATGAATGAAAAAGCAAGACAGCATCTCGAAGATCATGATTTTGTATCTCCCAGATTGTTGTGGTGTAGAATGAAGGTAGGAGTCAGAAGATTATTCATCGTAGCGTGCTATGCCCCAGTTGATAGTGACTTTAGGGAAGTCAAAGGCGCATTCTGGCATACTTTAGATGATACAATTAGTACTTGCGATCAAGGTGAAAGAATGATTCCGCTGGGAGATATAAACGGATATAAAAGTTAGTTAGCTTGTGCTTAGTAAAGGACTTATTCATTACAAATACTTGGTTTCGACATAAATTGATCCACACGTACAGCTGGTGTAAAGGAAATAACCTGAGTATGATTGGCTTCGTTATTGCTGATAAAAGACTAAGAGAACTAGTTAAAGATACGAGAGCCATGTGGGGTTCCGAATGCAATACTGTTCATAACCTTTTAGTCTCCGAAATAAACTTAGGGCGGGGATGGAGAAGATGGAAAAAAAAACTGCGAATTAAGATTGAAAATTCACAGAAACCGGAAGTACGAATCGACCATGTTACGGGATAACATTGTTAAAACTGCGATTGAAGTACGCGGTACGGCGGTAGTAGGAAGATAATCTGGTGATGCTTGGTGGAATGATGAAATTAAGGTAGCACGAGAAGAAAAGAAAGAAGCGTACGAGAGGACGTTAAACATTAGTGGTCTTAGCGATGAGGAGAGAAGTAGACTTGAAAATGATTACAGACACAAAAAGAAGAAAGTTTAACGACTTGTCAAAAAAAGTTAAAATAAAATCAGAACAGAAGAAGAGAAGAAATTACAAAACGACTTTCAAGGAACCACGAAACTGATATTTAAAGTGATGAAGGAAAGTAAAAGTACAGAGTTTGTGAGCATGAGGAACAACAAAGGTGAAATGCTATATGATATATATGATAGTAGACGTTTGAAAAAACTCTTTTAAAGAATTATCAGGAGGTGAAGATATAGGGCAACAGAGCTGCCAGATAGAAAATAATACATTAGAAAACCCAATTGGAAATGTCTGCGTCACTGAGGTTATTGATGTAATTAGGAGTTTAAAAACGGTAAGGCTGCTGGTGTAGGCAGTATTATATGTAAAATGCTTAAATACGGTGGCAAGTACATATCTCACAAGGTGTGCGGATTAATAAATTTATGTATCGAGACGGGACAAGACCCAGACGATTGGAGAAAAGCGATTATCGTACCAATATACAAAAGAAAGGGAGATAAAAGCAACTGCAATAATCACAGAGGTATCAGATTACTAAGTACCGTGAGTAAAGTATACTCAAGAATACTTATTCGTAGGGTAATGGAAATCACAGAAGAAAAGATATGAGAAGTCCGAAGTGGATTTATTCCAGGAAGATCATGCACAGATAAGATATTTAGCTTAAGACGGATCACAGAAAAAAGCTTAAGGGTAGGAAAGAAAGTCTTCTGTACATTTGTTGACCTAGAAAAAGTATTTGACAAGGTAAATAGAAGTAAACTTTGGGAAGTCCTTCAAGAGTACGGAGTCCATGGATGGCTCCTACAAGCAATACAAATAATATATGCAGGCAGTAAAGCGAGTGTAAGGGTTAATGGAAAACTGAGTAACTGTTTCGATATGGTGCAAGGCGTGGAATAAGGATGCGTTATATCCTCATGGCTATTCATCATATTTATGGATAAGTGTCTAAGAATGGCCATCTTCGACGAAGAAGGTGTAGATCTCGAAACAGTGAAGGCGCGTGGATTGGCTTTCGCAGATGACAAGATTGTTATGGCAAAATCAATCGAGGACTTGCAAAGAATGTTGAATAAAACTTAATACAAACATGAAGACCATGGGCCTCAAAATTAACGTAAATAAAACAAAGGTAATAATGTTTGAAGGAAAAAATGAGAAAGCAATGTGCAACATTGCCCTAAATGATGAGAGATTAGAACAAGTTGACAAATACATATATCTGGGTAGCCTATTCACTAGCGACGGAAAAATAGTAACTCACACGGGTATAAGAAAGGACAGGTGATAGAAGTAGAATTTTCCATGAATGTCTTGTTTTACGTTATTATTTTATAAACGGCTGTAAATACAGAAAAAATTCAAGTGATGAAGTTGTGGCAATTTGAATTTCCTCCAAAAAAGGTTTTAAGCACCGAATATCTATTATTGATATTTTACGAGATGATAAAATTTTTGGTTCGCATGATTTTGAAATTTTCATTAATTTGCGACTCGAATCATTGAAAACGCACTTGTTTTTTTGAAACAAAAATTCCAGAATTTCAAAAAGTATCGATAATAGATATTCGGTGCTCAAGACCTTTTTTCGAGGAAATTCAATTTGCTACAACTTCATCACTTGATTTTTTTCTGTATTCTCAGCCATTTATGAAATAACAAAGTAAAACAAGAAATTCATGGAAAATTTTACTTTTATCAGCTGTCCTTTCTTATACCCGTGTAAGTTACAGTTCCGTAGCGATGAAAACTTTTCTAGGGCATTCAATCCTTAATAATTTGTTTCTTATTTGAACGTTCAGATCGCATAAAATGCCTCTGAGCTATACGAATTTTCAGAGAAAAGTTCAAGTTCACGTGTATTTAAAACGGGAAATCTTCAAACGCTGATGGCGTAACCAATGGTGCGTTTACTTGATATTCGGCAATTGCTTGAGAAGACACCTGTTAAAACAATTAATTTATCAAGAGAATAGTGCGTGTTGCATATTTGCATTATAAAGAGTGAAACTTTGTCACGAGAAAAATAAATCAAGAAACGAAAAATTGGATATCATTCTTCTCTGAATCATTGCACTATTTTGAATAAACTTGAGGAATAACAATGCTGGAAAAATGTTTCTTGATTCACATTTCATACCTTATTTTTCACTTTTTCAATGAATTTCCAAGTCATTTTACGATGCCCCAAAGCCAATTTGAGGTCATTGCTCAAGTCACTTTCTGTCAATTCTAAAAGCGCCATGCGATTCACAAAATTCATTAAAATTGAAAGTACGTATTTTATTATTGAGTCATGTCCACAATAATTTTCTTGTATTCATTTTTGAAATGGAATTTTCTTGAACATTCAATTATTTAGAAAAACGATATATTATCAATTATTAAATCTGCAGCTGCAAAATTTAGAAAAAAATTTCTATAGCTTATCTGAAGGCCATGATTTGTACATAAAGTCCATGGACATACAGGTTTGTAATGAACAAGAGTGTTTACTGCGACAAATTCGTAAGCATTACTTTCGACATTACATTCGATCCCGAAAGCGTTCAAGTCTGGGTCGAAGTGAGTTGTCAAAGCAGACGTAACTAAGAAAAAAAATCGCCCTTTCAAAATAACGAATTCTTGTATTTTGCCGAATGAAAGCAATTCGTCCTCTCTTTGTATCGAAGTTTCCAGGCATAAAAATAATCCTATACGAAATTCGACGCCATTTACTCTTACAAACTTTGTTCGAAATACTTCATCGTGATCAACATAACCCATTTCTCGTAAAAAATCATTACTCAACATCTCTTTGACAGCGACTGTTTTTCCTCCGACAGCAAAAGTATTGGAGACTTTGACATCGCCAGTACCCCATTTGGCACACTGAGAGTACTGACAAATTTTGATGATAGTCTTTGCTGGGTTTTTGAAATTATGCATATTCTGCGCTCTCTGTTTGATTACGCTATGCTTCGATTCAAAACGTGCGCAAAAAAAACTAATCATTGGGCCAGACTGTAACATGCATTCCGCGTAATGCAATAAATGATGGAGCTTATTTGTAGAATTTACAGCTGGGAAGAGTTTCACAAATAATTCGAAGAAATCGTTTGTTAAAAGATCTAAATATGGCATCAGAGCTCGCGTGACTTTAGGTGCCATAATTATTTCCATGATTCGTAGTAATAACAGTACAAGTTCCATGTGCTTATTACCATCGGATATTTTGTCGGCTACTAAAAATGGAAATGCTCTTAATAGAAGCCACATTTGCAAGGCTTTTTGACCTAATGAATGCTTTGAGTCCTTCAACATTAACACATAAATTATTGCTGACGGTTTATTTGATTTTTCAGGATATCCATACTGAAATGACGAAATTTTTCGATTTATGTCGTCAACCTTGAATAAGTTTTCAACACAAATATATTGATGAAGAACTAATTTTAGTACCATTGGGGCGATTCCCCCGGAGCAAAGTATGTCATGCATGGGATCAAAATTTTTATTGTCTGCGAAATGAAAATATCGTGAACCGTGCAAATGACAGTCACCTTTCATACCAGTATTTTTTTTTGCCATATCAGTGTATTGATTTTCTTTCAAATGTTCTAAGCAGCGATTATAAGTATCTTTAGATCTAGTTTCCTTTTTAACTGGTTTCCTACTATGCAAATCAGAACGACTGCACATACAAAGACGACAAAATTTGTCAGCTGAAGGTCCCAATAAATTCAATACGTCGTGTACAGCTAATGTGTCTCCGCAGAAAGATGCCAAAGAAGCGCGTAAAGTAAAATTTCCAAAGCTTTTTATATCTACTTGTATACCCTTATCACTTTCCAATCGTTGCAAATCATGAAAGAATGGCTCCAAAATTTGTCCATAACTGTATTTCTTGACATCCGTGTAATTACATAAAATCAAAGCATGAATGCTGCCCAAATCTGAATTTATCTGAGGTGGGACGTTTTGAATGGTAAAATAAAAAGCCCCTAATTTATGTATTCCAATTTTGGAGCCAAGCGGATTTTGACAATTTTAGATTACAGGTGAAATGAAGAAATAGCGTACTTTGCAGAAGGGAGACTGTCGGGTATAGCAATACATTTTTTTCAAATAAAAATATGAATTCCTCCATGTTCTCACTTGCGGGGTACAGTGTATGTGTAGCGGGCGTAAAGTTTTATGTAGTGGGCGTGAAGTTGCATGTAGCAGGCGTAAAGTTTTATGTGGGCCCGGCGGCGGAGTGCGCATGTGTGAACGTCATTGGGCTGGAAGCGGCCACACTACGCCTGCTTCACGTGCATGCAATGGCGCGTTTTCAAGGGGGATCGGACAAAAAGTTTCTTTTATATCTGGACAATGCACCTGCAAATTTTCAAAAAGATCAGAAGATATTTTATTATTCAAAAAAGGTATGTTGTGTATATATGTGAAAAATAGTTTGAAATAGGAAAATTCGGAAGTCCCCCGCAGGTACTGAGTATGTTTTTATGACGAGAGGCAAACAAATTTTAAATGATGATTTTCGCTATTTGTCCTAAAAAGCTGAACGACTAAACACGGCTTGAGCTACGGTCATGTTTTTGCGCCCAGTAGTGCTTAATTTAGTGCATGTGTAATTTATATATGAAACGAAAAATGCTGGTCGAAGGAGTGCATTGTTAGGTGATGCTACTGAAGAAAGAAGGAAGAGTAGGTGATTCGGGTGAGAAGTGAGGCGGGCTGAAGAGGCTCGTTTTTTATTATTCTATCGGAATATAAATAGAGAAAGGAGACGACTCTCTTTCCGTGTTTCTGCTCTGCATTTTATGCTGCGCATCGTTGCTCAAGCGAGGGAACCCACGGACAAACGTGGATGTGTACATACATCGTACATGGTACTCGCACATTATACAAGTATCCGCAACGTGCAGACTATATCTTCGTGCTTCTCAGAAGAGAAAGAAGACACAGGAATTGCCCTCGTGCCTGTGGAAAAGTGATTGCTGTTTTTTTTGTATTTCTGCATAACAGTTTAAACCTACGTAAGAATAATC
This sequence comes from Andricus grossulariae, assembly GCA_011634705.1. Classification (NCBI taxonomy): domain Eukaryota; kingdom Metazoa; phylum Arthropoda; class Insecta; order Hymenoptera; family Cynipidae; genus Andricus; species Andricus grossulariae. Next base: position 72,124,944 of record JAABKJ010075445.1, on the reverse strand, counting down.
CAATCATTTCATGACAGTCTCGTGTTAGGGCTGGCCCTGTCCTGCACGGAGAAAAAAGTTTAACTGCGGAGCCTAAATTATTCCTCATAACAGCTAAACGCATACCTGGAAACGAACAAAGGAATTTAGAAAGATTCCTGGATCAGCGACAGTGAATATCTTTGACCATTTTCCGTATACCAGGGATATCACATAGTTGATACACAGCTAAATGCACACAGCTAGAATAGAGATATTAAGAATAGGTGTCTGAAGGAATTATCGGAGCAGCACCGCGGGAGCATCATAGGAGCATCGAAATAAAATGGCGACAGTCTAATCGGGAGCAGTGACAGTTTAGATTTACTTTACACATTTAAAAGAGTTTCACCACCTAAAATGCACGCCAATGTTAATATTAAATAGAGTTTATGACGGGGTAATCATAATTTTAATTCAATTGAAATATCGAGAAACGCGAGGAAAGTATTAAACTTGACCTCCAAATGCATTATGCCGAATTCAGAAATATTCATTTTCTCGATAATAGACGAAAAAGTGAACCCAGTTACCCCGACGAGCCTCAGTATATGCCTACATTGAATAAGCTAGCTTAAATACGAGAGTGGCTCAGTTTTTCGACAGTGGCTCTATGCCGCACATGTGGAGTTCCTGCGGCTTCTGCGCGGACGCGAATCGGGCCGCTAGCTTATTCTAGGCAGGCATACTGTGGGCTCGCCGGTTCAACTAGGTCCAGTATTTACGTTTATATACTTCTAATACCAACTAAATTTTTTACTTATTTAAAGATAATGAAATTATACACAATCTGTCGAAAATAATAAATTCTCGAACTTAGCAACTTGGTCATATACTGATCTACGAGAAGAGTTTATATTAAATAACTAAAAGTTTTACTTAAACCAATTAAACGTTTTACCTGATCTAAGCGAAAACGTTCTTTGAATTTAATATATTCTATATTCTTTCGTTAACCTCAAGAAATTCTTTTCCGTGTTACTTTATTGAAACCGTTTAGTCTGGAAGATCTAATCTCACTAAGTTCTGGTGCTGACCAGCTTTACAAGAACAACAAAATTTCTTAGTTTGATCAGCACATTCATTTTACATTTTACGAAAAACTGACAGTCTCAACTGGCCCAGGCCTGGTGCTGGTCAGCTTTCCATGAGTGGGTAGCGCGCGCATATATCCTAGGCGGTTATGGTTCGATTCTCGGTGCTTGCGAATTTTCCATCATTAAAATTTTTAAACTTGGATATTTTATACTAAACTCTTTCCACGTAGTTTGGTCTATACAATTTAAAAAACCAGATTTCTGGAACAAAATACAATTGTATTCAGTGTTTTGTTGATTATTATTTATTATTTGCTATTTATATATTACTATTTATTATATATGTTATTTATGTAATATGAATCCATACAATTTTGTCTGAGCCTGGCCAGCGCCATAAGATATTTCCACACGGGCTTCTTTTAACGTTTCATTAGGTTTGTAATAACCTCTGGATCGGTTTTTTTACATTCTCATCTCAATGAGAAGGTATTGGTTTTATGTGAAAAATTAATTTCGCAGATTCAATCAAATGTCGACGTTTTGAGGCCTTCCGAGTCATAAAAAACGGTTTTTACAAAGGTGTCTGTCTGTCTGTCTGTAGGCTGTAGTATCGTGTAGGCACGATAACTTTCGAAAGATTGATCAGATTAGATTGTGCTTTGGCACACTTTTTAAAGGCCTAAAAAGAAAGAACGACTGCTCAACAAAAGAAGCCTCACGCTACTACCTGAGTTCCCACACAACGAAAAGGTAGTGCCCGAAACTCAAAAACAAAGGGAAAACTTTAAGGAGAATAAGCATTGGGCCGAGACCATGTTATGATCAATAAAAACTGAAGATCAATCAAAAGAGGAACAACATCAAACAAATTATTAACACATCCAGGCTATTTTGCTGTAGGTAAACAGCTTTTATTTATTTAAAAATAAAAATAAAAAGCATGTTACAACCAATGATAGCTTTAATTAAATTAAGAATCAATCTCCGATCCTACGTGAGGGTCGCGAGTTGGGGATTTGTTTAATTCAATTAAGATCATTCTATGATCCTGTGTTAGGGATCGAGAGCAGGAAGCCCGATTTTGGGATATGGGTTTGATTTAAACTCCGATCCCAAGGGAGGATCGGGGCTGTGGATTTCCTTTGAATTGAATGAAATCATTCTCCGATCCTACGGCGAGGATCGTAAGAAGGTAACCCAATTTTTAGGATAATTTGATTGAACTCTGATCCTACGGTGAGAATCGTGAGTGTAGGTTTCTGTTTAATGAAATTTGATCGTTCTCCGATCCTTCAGTGAGGATCGTGAGGGCGGGCTTCTGATGTTGATTGTCACGCCGCACGTGGCATGGCTTAAGTTCAACGGAAAAGCCGAAACTACCATTGTTTAAACAATTGGTAGTTTTGTTGTGTAACAATTTTATTATGTGAGAAGTTGTAAGCTCCGAAAGCTACGATCATGGTTCAAAGCAGGTTCAAAGCAGCCGATTATAAGAACTACAAGATGTACTTTGTAGCCTTGGTACAGCCCGCTAAGCACGAAAAGAAGTGCTTGATTTTTATCCCGTTTCTCTTCCTCCTTGGCCTTAATAGTACCATCGGCTGGTGTCGAGAATTCAATCACGTAAATTATCTTCGTCTTCAGATCTTGGAGGAAAATATCAGGCTTTGTAGCACTGATATGTTGAGTGGTGAAAAATGAAAAATTCCCGTAGATCTTACACTGGTCACTCTCTACAATAGAGTCCAGTTCCCCCTGGGCTTATAGCAAGACGGGCATTACATCAATACTATAGAAGTGCCGCAGAGGGCAATACAACACTTTTGGGGCCGATTCCACCATCTCTGATTAAACCCATGGTTAACTAATCATGATTATTTTTTAATCAACGACTTAATCATGATTAACTTGCGAAACATTCCACCATGAATTTTTAACCTCTGGTTAGTTGACCGTATACCCTGTTCGCAACAAAGTCTAGTTTCTGCGTATTTCTGTTGTAACGGCGATTCTGATTGGCTGAGTCACGGAACTTGTGTTCGCACGCCATTTCTGGCGCGCTAAACCAAATAGGCCTCTAACGTCACAAATTACGCGTTGTTTACTTGCTTTGCGGAAGCGTCTCCAAAATAACATTAATCAAAGTAATCAAATGGAGTGGTGTTTTCTAAATCGAAAATAAAAGGGAAAATAATATTTGGAGAACATACTTTATTTTGAGTCACATTTCACACTATATACTGTCGCACTACACTTTAACTAAACATTGAGGTTATGTTGAGCCCGTTTAATTGCTGGTTAAGTCGCTACCCGGCCAAAAATGACCGATTATGTTGAACAGCGATTAGGATAGTGTAATCATGGTTTTAAAAAATGTTGGAACGCAATTTACTGATTAAATAAAGTGAATCAAGGATTAAAATTTAATCAAGGTTGGTGGAATCGGCCCTTAGAGCCGTATTGTGTCTTTCTATGTACCACTGTACGCGCAAAGTCAAGTACAGTGGTCAGTTAAGTCATAAACAGAAAATAACATTACACATAAATATGCGACAAACACAAAAAACGTTAAAATTCTGTTTAGTCGAAATTTAAAAAAACATAGAATTTAGTCTAATTAAAAAAATGGAGATTTATTATGGGACAGGTCTTCTATAACAGTCCAAAAGACAGCTAGCCGCTTTCTACTTGGTAATCCAAAAAGTTACGTAACCGTTTCAATTACCACATCCTCATGATTTCTTGCCTTAGTGGGCTATACTTCTGGATCTTGGTCATATAGTCCTCTTGGATGTTTCTGTCGAGGGGAACTGTCATGTCGATAATTTTTACGTATTGCGAATGCTTATAAAACACCACTATGTCGGGTCCATTGTCAACAACAGTGTGACCCGTGAGGATAGTCCGATCTGAGTATAGCTGGTAATTTTCGTTTTCGAGAATAGCCACTGAGACGTACTTGTAAAAGGGCATCCATTCCTGCAGTAAATTCAGGTTTAAGGCAATCTTCTGGTGTATGATCCCTACAACATCATTGTGTCTGTGAGTATACTCGTTATGAGCTAACTTTCTGCAGCCATCAATGATGTGTTCGGTGGATTCGTTGGGAGATAACTACATAACTGGCATCGATCGATCCTCCACACACCTGTCCTTAAGAACTAATAAGTTTGGCAAAAATGTAAAAAAAACTGTCGATGAAATCTTATTCTATATACTTTATACTTTAAAAATCATTTTCAATCGAAAACCTACTTGTTCGCGTTCTCAAAGTTCTACAGAAAGAGTTTTAAATCCTTTTAAACGAAAAAACGCAATATTTTGTTGTTTTTATGTGAAAATAACCTATTGAATATTGGGATTTGAGATGAAAATGTCCTTCATAATTTTTATGGTTGATTATGAACCAATCTATTTAGATTATTACATTTTCCAATTAGGAAAAGAAACAATAAAAAATATCTATCTATCTATCTATCTATCTATCTATCTATCTATCTATCTATCTATCTATCTATCTATCTATCTATCTACCTACCTATCTACCTGTCTACCTATCTATCTACCTATCAACCTGTCTATTTACCTATCTATCTACCTTTCTATCTATCTACCTACCTACCTGTCTATCTATCTATTTGTCAACCTATCTATCTATCTACCTATCTACATATCTATCTACCTATCCATCTACCTATCTATCTACCTATCTACCTGCCTACCTATCTATCTACCTATCAACCTATCTATTTACCTATCTATCTACCTATCTACCTATCTATCTACCTATCTACATATCTATCTACCTATCTATTTACCTATCTATCTACCTATCTATCTATCTACCTACCAACCTATCTATCTATCTACATATCTATCTACATATCTACCCATCTATCTACCTATCTACCTATCTATCTACATATCTATCTACTTATCTATCTACCTATCTATCTACCTATCTATCTATCTATCTACCTATCTATCTACCTATCTATCTATCTACCTATCCATCTACCTATATATCTACCTATCTATCTAGCTTTCTATCTACCTATCTACCTATCTATCTACCTATCTGTCTATCTATCTACCTATCTACCTATCTACCTATCTATCTGCCTATCTATCTACCTACCTATCTACCTATTTATGTATCTTTCTACCTAGCTATCTACCTATATATAGATCTATCTATCTGTCTATCTATCTATCCATCTATCTACCTATCTATCTATCTATCTATCTATCTATCTACCCATCTATCTATCTATCTATCTATCTATCTATCTATCTATCTACCTGTATATCTACCTATCTATTTACCTATCTATCTAGCTATCTATCTACCTACCTATCTACCTATCGATCTATCTATCTATCTACATATCTATCTACCTATCGATCCACTTATCTACCTATATATCTACCTATCTATCTACCTACCTATCTACCTATCTATCCACCTATCTACCTACCTATCTATCTACCTATCTATCTACCTAACTATCTACCCATCCTATTCCTATTCCTAATAGCGTAAATATGGTAGAGACCCACAGAAAGGAAATAATAGAAATAATAGAGACAAACTCTGTATGAATAAGTGGAAAGGAAGGACACAGTGTAGCAAACTGCCTGAACAAATCTTTCTGCCTGAAATGCAAAAAAGAGGGACATCATACCAGTAGACATAGAGGACACAGGGAAGAAAGAAATAGGACGCAGAGGTCAACCACACAGGAAAGTCAAAATGAGAATATTACGTATTAATACCAACAGGAGTCACCCTGCTGTGGATATGGCCCTGGGTACTGCTAAAGTAATGGGTGCAGAAGTGCTGGCGCTACGTGAACCCAATATCAAAGCCATAGAAGGTAGAATGAATTGGATCCACGATGAAGAAGTAGATACAGCCATCAATATATTGGATAATAATATTCCCACAGTCGCTCGGGGATGCGGGAAAAGTTTCTGCTGGGTTACTGTGCCAACTTTCACATTATACAGCTGCTACGCCTCACCAAATAAGAACATTGAGCAGCTGTTGGTGTACTTAGAGCACATAAGCAATGAAATTAGTGCTAGATCAGGCGAGATTATAGTTGTGGGTGACTCTAATGCTAAATCTCCACAATGGGGCATGAGCTTTGCAGACAAAAGAGGAGAAATTGTGATGAACTGGATAGCTTAACACGACTTCACCATAAATAATTTTGGGGAGGACTCATCATTCACGATAGGAGACAAATCTCGCAGAACCGAAACCAATAGTGGATGGAATCCCAAGAAGATAAATAGAGAAAAAGAACAGCAAGCCCTAAAAGAAATAGGGGTAAATGACACTACAACATCCGCTGAAGAATTCTCAAATACGATGAGAAATGTTTGTGATGCCTGCATGCCAAAGATGAAACTAGTTAAGTGGGGCAGCCTATGTACTGGTTGAGCCAGGAAATCGCAGAACTCCGAGAAAACTGCATCCACATATGAAGAAAGTATACGAGATCTGGTAAGAAAAACAACCGTACTCTGAGGCGCCTTCTTTGGGAAGAATTAGCTGAGAGCCAAAAAATGCTTCAAAAAACCATAAAGGTAGCAAAAAAAGGAGGTTGGGCCACAATCTGTAATGAAGTCGATAAGGCTATTAGGGGGAAGGGATACCAAATAGTAAAGAAAAGACTTCAGGGATACCCGCCCAAACCTTAGCTAACTATGAAAGCCACAGAGGAGATAGTAAAACACCTCTTCCCGATACATGAACTGGTACAGTTTGAGCAAGTAAGGTCTTCGAAATTGCAATTGTTCACGAAAGAAGAGCTGAGGTCGTCGAGTGTGAAAATGAAGTGCAATAAAGCACCAGGTCCAGGAAGTGTTCCACCAGAAATAATAAAGCAGGTTGCGGAATTTCGACCGGAGTATGTGCTAAGTGTGTATAACAGGCTTGCAGTAAGGGGTGAATTTCCAAAAATCTGGAAAAAGTCAAGACTGGTTCTTTTAAGAAAAGGAAGGAAGCCAATAGAAGGCCCCAGCAATACTGAGTCGTGAAATGGTTGAAGGAAAATAAACTTTAGATAGCACCTGAAAAAACAGAGGCAGAAGCTCTTAAAGCGAAACTAATGGAGAAGGTACCCCAAGCGACTACAAATCTCCTTGTCAGAAAGAAGATAGTCCACATCAAAGACATGGATGAGGTAACGACTGTTGAAGAAATCAGAGAAGCATTGAATAGACATAATTGCAGATATTGGGCAGATGAAAATCCTCACTGGATGCGAGAAGATAAATCGCAGTATCCGCAGAAATTAAATATTTGGGCTGGGATACTTAATAATAGAATTATAGGACCATTTTTCATTTATGGTAACTTAACTGCTCAAAACTATGAAGCTATGCTTCGACATTTAATAGTTCCTGCAATCAGAGAAATAGCCGGAGACCACTTTGTAGACATATGGTTTCAGCAGGACGGTGAAGCTGCTCACTATGGACGAGACGTTCACGCTTACTTATATGAGGTATTTGTTGATTGGATAGTGAGGAGGGGCACAATTGAATGGGCAGCTAGGTCACCTGATTTGACGCCTCTAGATTATTCTTATTGGGGTTATCTGAAGGATCGGGTGTTCAAAACAAAACCCAAAATTTAGATGAATTACGGCAAAGGATCATAGATGAGTCAGCTCTCATTTCCATTGTAATGATCCAAAATGCTATTGATGCTTTTTACCATCGACTAGCTTACTGTCAAGAGGTAAATGGAGAACAATTCGAGCACTTAAAATAAGATGTTGTGCTGATTAATGCTAATAATCAAATGTGAGAGGCAAGGGGACTCACGTAAATCAAGCACCCCAAAGGGAACATATTTTACTACGTCCACATCATTGTTCCTGTGTAACGCTAAATGTAAAAAAATTGACCTGCAAATGACATTGAAGGTCAAGCTCTAGGTCAAATTTAAGGTCCAACTCATTTTTATATGTAAACTACTGCACTCATGATTGATAGAAATTTTTGTATGGTAAAAAAATTTGGAATTTGCTGCTTATTGAAGTATCGATTCATAACGAAGCTTGAGCTTGTAACTATTCAGTTCTTTAATTTTTATTTATTTATTCATTATTTTATCAAATTTTTTGTGAAGAAAGTTAAAACTATACTTTGAGCGACTTTTTTATTATTCGTGGATTTGATGCTAGCATAACTAATATTCAATACGCACATTTTTTTGCTTCATTGAAATTTTTTTTTTTTAATTTTTTTTCAATTTTTTTTTTAATTTTTCTACTTAAAAAACTTTTTTTTTCACCTCGAAGGTCAATTCCAAGGTCAAATTAAAGTTCACTACTGCACTTCAGCCGCAGCAGTACAGATTCGACCCGCCCCATACCTGGGTCAAGTCAATCTTCAGCTGAAGTTCAAGGTCATCCTTGAACCGTCACCTGAGCTTATGTTTGGACGCAAAATTTCCCGTTCTTTCGATTGCCGTTGTCAAAAGTAGGGGTTCCCAATTAAAAAAACAATGTTGACCTTGAAATAACCTTGAAGGTTCAGCTCAAGGTCAAATTCAAGGTCACGGCTGGATTCCTCGTTAAAAGTTACTCCAAGAATGACCTGGAAGTTTTTCGTAAACACCTGAGCCGCAGCAGCACAGATTGGATCCGCCCCATACCTGGGTCAAGCCTGATAACCTTCAGCTTAAGTTCAAGGTCACCCTTGACACACGACTTGAGTACATGTTTGGACGTGAAATTTCCCGCTCTTTCGATTGCCGTTGTCAGGAATAGGGGTTCCCACTTGAAATAACAAATTTGACCTCGAAATAACCTTGAAGGTCAAGCTCAAGGTTAAATTTAAGGTCACCACTGGATTCCTTGTCAAGAGTTACTTCAAGAATGACCTTGACCTTTTTGAAAAATATTTTACCTAGAAAATTATTTAGGTGTTTCGTTACTTTTTGGACACCCTATACATCACCTGTATTGAGATGAAAAAACTAAAAGTCAAGAGTAGAGTTCAGTATTTTAGAGTAAATAATTCATGACAATAGTCGTGTTTGCGATATTTTTAAATATTTTTATCTGTGCTACGTATATTTAAAAACGACTTTTGACATTTTCTTGTATTATCATACTTGTATGTCCTTTTATGTGAACTTTTGGAACTCTTTCAAGTCATACCCGTGACAAATACATTCGACTTTATCTCTTAGTTTTTTTTTGACACTCTTCTGGATTCCCCTTAATTTAAAGTTAATATTTTAGGCGATTTGGAAATTATTTTGTTTTCGAAAATCTCACTGATTTTTTTCTTACTTCAATATTTTAAACAATTACCCAGATATTTACAATTTTGTGTTAAGATTTGATTCATTTTAACAATAATGGAACCTAGCAAATGACATTTTTTTTAAAAGTAAAATAAGAAAACTAGGGTAAGAGCACCAATTCTTGGCACCATAGTCCAATTATTGGCCGAAGTGAATTTATTTAATTTTGAATAAATATCTGATTGCACTGTATAACTTATACATGCATTATATGTAAAAATGATAGTAGAATTTAATTAATTCAGGCAAAAGATGCTTAAAAAATGTGTTATCTAAGAAATTAGAGAAGGGTGCCAGCATGTGGGGGGAGGGGGGAATTGGTGCTCTTACCCTATGCAATCTTTTTTTTATCTGTGTTTTAGAATCTGTAAACTTGGACCTTCAAATTAAACCACGATTGATGAATCAATTATTTAACAATTAAAAACTTGAATCGCTAACATTCTAAAAATTAAACATTATTTAAATAGTTTTCAACTTAAGGGCATGTGATACTTGTGAAAATTATCGATTTTAGCAGTGTTAGGTTCCCCCGGCTTTTTTCCTACGATAATAAAGATTTTGCCTTAAAAATTTGGTGAATGATAGCGAACATGCTAACGGACGTCCCCGAACTCTTCTGTTGTTGAATAATTTAAAAAAATTTCATTTTGCTGAATTCCATCAAGAGCTATTCGACAAGAAAATGCACGGAAATTTTCATAGAAATGTAGAAAAACAGTCCTTGTCGAAGAAGCAAACTTTTGCTTTTCTCAGATCATCAGGGCCTAATTCAGGTACGGAGGGTTTTATTTTCGCATGCCGGGACAGTGTCATTTCTACCTCAGCATACCGTAACGGCATTTTATGTCAAGAAGGTCCAAGCGATAGGTGCAGAGCGTGTCATACACACCTTGAGTACCTAGAACACATACTATCGGGGTATCCCACCCACGCAGGATCGACCTATATCTACATACATAATGCTGCCCTAAGAGTTTTTTATTACCATGCTTGTCGCTCTTACGGTGTTGGCCGCGACCCTGCCCTGCCAAACGCTCGAAGGGAGATAGAGTCAATTGTCCAGAAAGAGAAGTGCCCAATTTACTGGAACTACGATTTTCGGACAGCAGACTCTGTCGCCCACTCGAGGCCTGACATTGTTCTCCAAGACTTTGAGAAACGAACTACATTCGTGATAGAATTCTCGGCTCCTTCCGAATACAACATCACTGCCAAAGAGAAAGAAAAGGAGGACAGGTATCAAAACCTTGAAAGGGAGCTGCAACGAAATTTAAGGCTAGAGTTCCGGATTCTGATCAAATCGATCTGATACACTAACCTGAAATTTCTGGTAATACGCTTGATGTCGTGACACTAACAAGTCGTCAATCGACAAAAGAATGGAACATGACTTAGAAAATACATTCTAAACTTGACTAATATTACGATTCCTACATTGATGACTTACTTTTACGTTCAGAATATTCTCAAAAAAGTCGTATGCAGCTGCAGTCCCATGTTGTAACCTTCGTGACGGCTGTCATTTCCACCTATCCGAGCATTCTACACTTTTGAAATATTAATATTCAGACCTTTATAACTTACTTTCACGTTTAGAATACCTTCTCTTAAAAGTTGTCTGTACTCGTATGTCAAGAACTGTGCTAACCTTCCTGACATTTCCACCTATCCCAGCATGACCGGGTCCGCGACGTAATACTGCAAAACTTACTATTCCGTCAAATATTTCAGTCGTTTATTGATGCGATTATATTGAGTTTTCGTTAGCAAATTGTCGCAAGTCAACAAAACCACTTAAAAGAAACTTGAAAAATACTGACATGCATGCAATGACGCTAATGGACCAAGACTTTTTCTACTACGCAAATCGGGGCCGTCTAAACTATTTCCAATCGGAATGAATAACATTGCGCAATATACTCGACTGAGTACTCGCGCATTGCGGCCCTTCCAAGGCGAGAGTCGCAACCGTCTCTCGCCTCTTGAGCTGAGAATCTGCGTGGGCTAGCAGTTCTAAGGATGTCGGCTGTATTTGTCTGTATTATTATTGATAGTATTTATTGATTTGAAATCAACCTGCGCTGTTCGGCACATGCACTGTTGAAAAAGTTGCTTGGAGGGGGCGCATCGCTACAAGAACGGGGTAGCCAATGAACGTTGTTTGACAAAAATAAATTGAATGTCGCGCTAGAGGTTGGGAGCCCTCCGGTGTGGAAATAAAAGTATCCTTTCGTTTCAAGGCTGGGGAAATAGGCGAGACTTAACTTTTTATATGTATGTATATATGTATGTATGTATACATGCAGGGTGTCCCAGACTCAAGTCTCCGGATTTATATGGCTGTATAAAAATTATAAAAATAAATCGAAAATTTCTTTTCCAAAAATCAGTTGAAGTTTTAGTTTTCGAGTTATAAAATATTTAGGCTGGACCAATCAGGACCTCGATATAAATAGTATGGCGTGCGTGAGCGGGAGTCCAACGTATTTTAGTAACCGCTGTTCCCCGTCGCTAACCTCACCTCAGCGCTCTCTACAATAACACTGCGTCAGACTCCCACTCACGTACGCACGTTTGTTTATACCGCACTCCTGATTGGTCCAGCCTAAATATTTTATAAGTCAAAAACTAAAACTTCAACTGATTTTTGGAAAAGGAGTTTCCGATTTATTTTTCTATTTTTTTACTGTCTGGACACTTAAGTCTAGGATCCATGGCAGTGTCCTTCTGGGAGCAACTGTCATCACACTGTGAAAATCTTTTTCTGAGCTTTTAGAGAAAATCATTGCTCGCGTGCTTTATATTTTTATGGTATTCTCTAATTCTTCAAATTATATCGAATTTTGAATGCCTCATTGTTTCTCTCCAGTAGGTTTACCACTCCTGGTTCAGCGAAGCATAGCGCGTCAGATCCAATTGGTTGAAACCATCGGAAAGGGCAGATTCGGCGAGGTCTGGCGCGGTCGTTGGCGGGGAGAAAACGTTGCTGTCAAAATATTTAGCTCGCGGGAGGAGAGATCCTGGTTCAGAGAAGCTGAGATCTACCAAACAGTGATGCTTCGACATGACAACATTCTAGGATTCATCGCGGCGGATAATAAAGGTGAAAAAAACTTGATCTAAGCTACTAGACACGTAAGAGAAAGAATGAGGACGTCTGTATAGTACAGAAAATGTATTTTAGTTACTAGTTTTATCAAATAATTCCTGTTTAAGAGATACTTTTAACTTACTTCTTGTATATATATATATATTTATTTCGGTTTTGGTTTCTATTTCTTTGGTATAGAACTGAAGGGCCTATGACAAATCCACCGAACGTGTCCTCGGGTTGCGGATGGAGGGTCCCTGTACCAAGGGTTTCTGCTGAATATGGTTACAATAATTAATAAGCAGCCGCGGAAAATTGTCCAGGGACCTTGCACAATATCGAAACAGTCACTCAGTTTCCCATTTACCCTTACACTCGCTTTACTGCCTGCATATATTGTTTATATTGCTTGTAGGAGCCATCCATGTACTCCGTACTCTTTAAGGACTTCTCAAAGTTTACTTCTCATTCATTAAAATTAATTATTGTCCAATATAGGTTATATTTTCATTTAAATACGTTTCAATTTGATCTCAGTGAAAAGTTAATTTAAAATATAATTCAAATAGGTTATTTGTAATTATCTGTTATTTTTGTTTCGCGTTTAGAATAAAAATGACATATTATATTCCTAGTAGGAATCAGTTAACATTATATACAGTTTTATTGAATTAGAATAATGTTACAGTTACATAGTTTACTTATAGTTTTCATTGAAATGTAATGTTAAATAGTATATGTTGTATTTTAATTAATAATTACAAAATAATTTAAAAATACAATTATGCTGTGAATGCGGTGGCCACGTCTTTTGGGGCAAACGAATGGATGAGAGAGAAAGAATCGAAATCAAAGTTATGAAGAAAGGTGGTTGCCCATAACCTACCGTAACCCCCCCCCCCTCCCCCCAAGAGAATGATCCATGAGGAAGGCAGAGAAGTCCCTACAGCTCTCTCTAAGTCTAAACCTTGGGATGGAGGAAAGCCTGAATCCTTAAACGTGAAGTTTTTTGGCAACTCGCACATCGTCCGCACTTTCACAACATTACAACCATACAAGCTACATAAGTCATTATTATACTTATATCATCGTAAACCTTAATTATTTAACATTCATTACTCGTTTTTAACAAATTATTATGTTTAGTACACTATTTGAAATTATGGTATAAAGATGGCGAGCGAGAATACGTGAAAGTTTTCTCTGTGTATAAGGTATAGAGAAGCCGATATTTTCAGGTAGTTACTTCCGGCCGGTTCACCTTCTTATTTGGCGGCGAGACTCGATCGGGCCGTATAAATTATTCTTTTGCTTAAGGTACATTATTATAAACGTTTCAGGCTAATTTGGACAGCTTTAGCGAGTCAAAATGATCCAGAAAAAGTGTTTAAAATGTGCAAAAGTTATATATGTTATATTCTCAAAGGATTTCAAACCTTTTTTCCAACAAAAACTTTTGTTTTGAAAACTGTTTGAAAACGTTTTTTGAATTTTGGCTGAGAAAAAAATACCTCAAGATATAACAGTATGGGATAGGGTAATTAACTGGTGATCGTAATTTTCTTTGACAAGATAACAGAAAGTTTTCTTCTTTATTAAACAATCAATTCCTCAATACAGGTTTATTAATTTTTCATACCTTTAGTTATTCCCTATAAATAATCCCTGATGAGGAGGTCTAAATTGGCCTCGAAACATGTTGGTCCCCTCGTAGTATAAAAAGGACCGAGAAAGGAAAAAGTGAGAGCTTGGTTTTTGGTTGACTTCCCTTTTTCTCCCTCCTTTTTCATTGTGGCATTCTTGTCTCTAATCAGCCGAAAAGTGAGGTTTTTTGGATTTTTTTTTAAATTTTGAATCGATTTGTTGCTTATTCTGCAAAAATTATTATTCATGATACAATGGATTTCTTTTCAATCTTAATAAAGATACATTTTTTTCTTTCACTTCTCCAGTAAAATATGATATACAATATACTTGAGGGTTTCAACTTTTGATATTATGTGTATAATTTGGACGTATTTATTCGTCAAAATTGATATTAATTAATCAACACGTAGAGAGAAGAATATTCTCCAACAGTAAGGGCTCTTATAATTCTTTCATTGTTCATGTAAGGGAACCCATTAGGGTTTGATAACTGATAATTTATGATAAGGAAGGTTTGAAGCACCCTGCATACAGAAAGGCCAATTGCAGTGAATTAACATTCCCACTAAAAACAATAACTTTCAGTTTAAAAAACTTTCAACATATTAATCCAGGCATCTGGTAATTTTTCACCGCGTTAAGCTTTCATTGAGGGGTCCTGGTGAGAATTTCAAATGACTACATGACTACGATGCGTCCCGAAATAATTTTTTAACTATTTTCCAAAAATCGTGTTTTCCTAGACTGCCTTCGCAAACTTGGAAAAATTCTGAAAAAGTTAAAAAAAATAAAATTTAAAGAAGAACATTCTTTCAGTATTAGGCGCAGAGTTATAAGTCTCTCAAGAACCCCGAATTTGTTCAAAAAAGAGGCTAAAACCCCCTATTCTGAAGTTAATATCTGTACTTTAGAAATGGTCCATTTTACGAAAAAATATTCTAGATTTTTTTTTTTTATTTCAATTTTCAAAATACTTCGTTTGTGGGTAAATATATGTTAATGGTGAGAGAGAAAAAAATTTTATTCATGCGTAAATGTAAAAAAAAAAACAATCTTCCAGCCTTCACAGGTCAAGAGTTATAACTCTTTAAAAAAACACACATTTTTTACTATTTTTGACCAAAAAAGTTTTTTTTTTTAATAGCTCATACTGGAAAATTATACAGAATATAAAAGATGCGACTTATTAAAAAGAGTATTTTTGGATCATCAGTCTCTTTATAAATTATGTATACTCAAGGGCATGTGATACTTAGAAAATTATAGATGTTAGCAGTGTTAGGTTCCCCCGGTTTTTTTCTACAATAATAAAGATTTTGCCATCAAATTTTGGGGAATGATAGCGAACATGCTAACGGACGTCCCTGAACTCTTCTGTTGTGGAATAATTAAAAAAAATTTCATTTTGCTGAATTTGATTAATATGTGTGTATTTTGAGGTACATTTCTTCGTGTCCTGTGGCCACCCATCTCACGGTTGTGAGACGTGGCCATGAATGGGATTTACTGCGGTCCTACTGAGAGCCAGTGTCATTTTTTAGACGACAGTTGCTCCCAGTGGGACCCTGCGGTGGTTGTTAACCTTATTTTTTAATTATATATAGCACTTTGTATGAATATCCCGTTATAATACCTTTAATTTCGAAAGAGAGGTTCTCTAGAATTTGTGTTAACTATTTGAAATAAATTAAATTTAAACTCGATATTAAATAAACTTTTGATAACAAAGTGAAAAGTAGTATTGCAAAATTAAATCAATGATTTTGCATATTTACAGTGATCTAAGAGTAGCTTTCAATAGCTTAGGTGCTTACGCTTCGGTTAACCATTTACATTGGCATTTGTATTACTTACGACATCGATTACCCCTGGAAAGTATTGTACGTAAAGGCATATTATTTGAGATTTTCAGAAAAATCGAAATTCAAAACAAAATTTTACAATGTATAATATAAAGTAATTTTTTAGGTTCTTGAAGGTTTCAAGGGACCTGTTGATTTACTTATCAATTTTCCAGCAAAAGGATTTTGCATTAGTCTCTCATCGATTATAAATAAAAATATTAACGACTTAGTGAGCTGTGTTTTTTTAATTGTCAACTATCTTCAAAATAATGACATAGCTCATAGTGTGTACATAACTCGAGCAAAAAGTAAATTCTCAGTCAATTTATTTGACGATGTACGCGTTTACATTTGGGCAAGGAAACCTGTCCTCGGTGTGAAAGACACCAGTGCTTTTATACCAGCAGTATGTGAGCTTTTTGGACATTTATCTATTAGAAGTAAGTTTTTCTTCTATTCCGTTATACTTTGACTACAAATCACTCAATTCTAATGTGTATTACTTATATTTATTTGTTGCAGCTCAAGAAGACTACACAACATTAACAGAACATCAAGTAGCTAAAATTTTGAATGATGTTACTGCAGACACTTTTTATTCGCTAAAAGAAAAGATAGCAGGAGTTATTGAAGAAAATTAGTTACTTGTGAATTTTACCAACAATCAGTAAGGAGAAACAGTTATGTGTATTTAAAATGACAATACAAGTAATAAGAGGAAGAGTTTTGAACGTCATGAGGATCTTAAGAGTGATCACGCACATAATTATAATAAACTATACTTGTGACTTACATAACTTTTATCTTTGAAAGGATATACTAATTCATCCAAAAGTACAGCTACCAACCTATAAACCCTGTCCTTCTTACGAAACTGGATACTTACAAGATATAAAATTCTTTCACTTTAACACTTGATAAACTACAAGTTTTAGTGTGTCTTTTTGGTTTCTGTAAGGTTAGTCGTAAAATCAAGATGGCCGCCCTCAATTTCGCGGAAAAGGTGCTTTGATGATGATGCGTACACATTGTTGAATATCTCGTCAGCATAATTTGGGAAAGCTGGACTCACCACTTCTGCAGGTGTCTCGTCCAGTTTATCGTTTGTCTGGTCAGATTCTTTTGTGAAACAACGTTTCAAATCGAGACTTAATCGTCTCCTTAAATGTTATTACGTTTTTCGTCCATTTATCAGCAGCATACCTTTTAGCTTCTTCCTTCAGACGATCTCAGTCGCGCAATGCAGTTATCTTCGAAAAAGTCTTTTACCACAACATTACATCTTCTGGGGATTCTCATGTAACTGTGTGTGGTGTCGTTCTGTACGCGAAGAGATACGCCATCAGCTGATCTTTACACATTGCTCGGGTTGCCTGAGCGATTCGAAGGCATTTCACGATAGATCTGTTTTGGCGTTCTACCTCGCCATTTACTTGATGAAATTATGGAGCAGAGTACCTATGATTTATGCCCCATGTTGCCCAAAAGTTTATATAATCCTTATCGATGTGTTGCTTTCCGTTATGCGTAATAAAGGAATTTGAAATACCGTCGCAAGTAAACATGACTTGCCTTATCAATCAATAGATTGTCTCCTGATGGCAAAGGGCCTTGAAAGTCCATTGCCACGTATTTAGGAGTTTCTGAAGGCAGGTCTGTGAGGTCTATCGGCTTAGGTCTATTTTGTAGCAACAAATTTAAAGTTAAGAATTTCAAGTTAAACCACTGACATCCAGGACAACACTTACATCAAGATTCCATTTGGTCCATGGTGTTCTAGCAAACATAGTTTCGAAGCCTTGTTTTATGCCTGCAATCCCTATGTGTCTCTCGTGTGTAATTTCTATTGCCCGATCTTGTAACCCTTTTTGGAAGTAATATTCGTATCACTCGTAGAATGAAATTACCCAAAATGCGAAGTTCGGAACGAATGATCACGTAACGGTTGTGATCCTTATCCCAGGCATCAGTGATTATACTTCTCTTTAGCTTCCGCAGTTCCTCGTCCCAAATTGGTTTCTTCTGTAACTTCCTTAATTTTCATCGCAACTGGTATCGATTTTTTAAAATAGGAATCTGTATTATCATCGGAATAGTAATTATCGATCCCTTGAGAAATCCAATCACACATACTGTGAACAATGGAAATCTACATTATCGACCCAAATTAAATCCTCTAATACAGAAAAATTATTTTCGTCATCCAGACTAGATGGAGGTATAAAATTAAAATTTTCATTAAATTCAAATTTATTCAGAAAAAAAGGATCTTTCTCCTCTCACTCAACTGGGATTCGAACACCAGATCAACTGATTTCCGGTCAGGTGCTCTAACCAATTGAGCTACAGAGAGATCAAAGAAACAAGCTAAAATTCCTGAGATAATCAGGTTTAAACTCCAGGATGGTCAACTTTACACTCTGGGATAGTGAAGCTAACCGTCAAATTTTGACACTTCGCGGATGGTAAGCTACACCATCCAGGGGGCTGTGCCATAGTTAAAACTCAAATATAGTCAGTCTGACCCTGTAGATGTTCAGGCTGACTAGCTATTTTTCTCCATATAGGTATTTTGAAATAGTGACGAGGCTCGACACATGATTTGCAATTCTAGCAGTTTCTTTTAAGATTTATAAGCTTTCAATATCTACTCATCCCTGTCCTCTTCCTCGTCTTCCTCCTCATGATTGAACTTGATTGATCTTGAATACTTGTAGTTCATACAATCAGCAGACTTTAAGCTCTTCAGTACGTTAGTCGGCATTAATGAATTAGATTGCTTTACAACTACAATGTAAGATATGTACAAAGAATTCATTTGGAAAGTTCCTATAGCTGATTTATCTGAATTTTTAATGCTGGTCACATCTCAAATCCCAAACTTATTTATTTTTAAAATGTTTTTCTGCAACTCACATATGTTATAAGATATCGACAGTTTTTCATTTATTTTTCTATGTTAGAGGAATATTAAAAATCAATTTTTGCCAAACTTAAATAATTTTAGCTAGAAAGCATCTAAATAGAACAATTCGCAAGCAGATATAAAATTCCTAATATTATTCAAATAACGGAAGAGCTGCACAAAAAAAATATCTTGAGTTAGTAAATAACATTTAGTTAATTATGCTGGGGAGGCTTTTAGTGAAAGCAGCCCCTACCTTTTCGCGTCATCAGTGTTCTTTAAATTTTTCATATCTGTATTTTACAAAATAAATTCGACGCCGAAAGTGTTCTACTCATATACAAGCATCGCCGTATAAGGCTGGATCCCTGAGTATACATGCATGACCTATCGTACGGTGTCACTCCAACAATCATTTAGCCTTATTTAAATATTTCAAAATATATAAATTTCAATGGAAAAAATATAGCTCTATAAAGATTGATGAAAGTAATTCTACTGAAAGACAGAGAGAGAAACAATAGCATTTCGCAAGTACTGAATACTAGAATGAGCTTTCACACTGAACGAAATTTTTGTTATTTGGCACGGACGTGACGCCTTTTTCAACAATTACCTCTTGAATAATCAATGTATTCACGCCATTCAGATTGAGAATTTTTAAACACTCAATCTCTCATACACTGTAAAAAATAAAAAAGTTGTACTAGTTAGAATGGTAAAATTACCAAAAAAAAATTGGCGCAATTTTACTACTCTGATTATGGGGTGAATACCACTCGCTTGTCAAAAGTTCCAACCAATCTTGTTACTTTACCACTTTTAGGCTGACACTATAGCAAGGCGTTGTAGAAGTACAGTTTCTGCTTGTCTGTGACATTCAGAGTAGGTAATGAATGGACCTACTTTCAGAGTGTTGCATTTTTTGACGCTGGTAAAAGTTGAAATTTGATAATTGATAACGCGGCTTACTTTCACAGCTTTTAACGTAGTATAGGTACAAGTAATTGTAAAGTTCCAACGTTGCGAAAAATGATTTAAAAAATTGTAAAATTAAAATTATTTGTCAAATTGTGTTTCAGAACGGTATAAATTATAAACAAATTTATTTACAAAATTGATAAAAAATATAGTTAAAAGATGTATTTAACAAAATAAATTTATTTATTTATATTCGTATGTATGTCAATTTATTTTTTTGATAATTACGTAGTATACCATAATTCAAATTTCTCATGTAGATGCTAAAGTTACCATGTTGAATAAAAACACGAATATTTTCGGTTGGAATGCCATCTCCTACAAATTCATAATGTTCATAATGCATTGTAATTTTACAGAAACTGTTTGGAAACTTACGTAACCTAAAAGTTGAATTCCATATTAAAAGTGGATATTCGTTATTGTCAGTTAAAACGTTACTTTGGGAGTAGGTCATAATCGAATCTACTCTGAAAGTGGTAAAAGTACCAGAAATTTTTGTTACAGTGTATTTTATGCAAATGAATGCATATGCTTAAAGCTGGTCGAAATAAAACCGTTCCAGTACTGTTGCAAAATTCTAGATATTATAATATATATAGAATTTACCATCTCGAACTAACCTATAAGTGACTTCATATGTATTAATTTTAGATCCTTAAAATAATGTCAGGATAAATATTTTACCTGCAAAGTCAAAAAACTTGATCAAAGGGAAACCCTGGGTGAATTATACCATTTTTACAACTGAAATTAATTATTGGTATCGAACCTAAAACGAGCATATTTTGAAATTATCGTCTTTGAATTTCATTGCGCACTGTGTATAAAATCTAATGTACGTGAGTAGAAAAAACTTCGAATACATGTGCACTCAAATTCAGACTTTTCTAACAGTGATGTAATTGTCATAAGCGAGAACTTGTGAAAGTTATTGAAAAAGTGTTAAAGACAGAGTGGCTGCAAATTTGCTAATTTTTTTCAATATTTTGTTCTGAGCACCCTGCTCAAAATGACGGATAGGATCCGATAGAGTCAGATACAAAGCCGGATGAGTGTGCGAATGGCCCACGTCAGATTTTATTCCGTCTCTATCTGGATCTCTTTCGTTTCGTAAAATCTTAAACGGAAAACTAGCGACTCTATCCGGATTTTAATCTGGATGACATATGGAAAATAGAATTTTATCTGGCCCTATGCGGAACTTTGTCGGAACTTACATTAGAAGACTGTTTTCGTTTTTTTTGGTAGAAAATTCAACCATATTTGATTCAAAATTAACCTTTTTGTAGAAAATTGGTCTTTCCGGATTGAAAATTCAACTATTTGGTTAAAATTGAACCTCTTTGTTAAAAATTTATTTGTTTTCTAGAAAAGTCGTTTTTTTAATCAACATTCAACTATTTTGTCTGAACATTCCACTATTTTGTTGAAAATTAATTTGATAAAAATTTAATTGTTATATAGAAAATTCGTTTTCTTTATTAAACATTCAACTATTTGGTTGAAAATGAATTGTTTTTGTTAAAAATTCAATTATTATCTCAAAATTCTTTTTTTTATATTAAAAAGTCACCTGTTTTGACTGAAAATTCAACTATTTTTGTTGAGAAATCGTTTTTCGGGATTGAAAATTTAACAATTTGGTAGAAATTTCAACTATTTGGTTAACTTTTTTTCATTAAAATTCAATTGCTTTGTTAAAAAAAGTCGCCTTTTTGTGTTGAAAATTCAATTATTTTGTTTATAAACTCATCATTTTTGGTAAGAAAATTTCAACGACGTGGTTGAAAATAAACTTTTTTGTTGAAAATTAATTTGTTCGTTGAAAATTTAATTAATATTTAGAAAATTCGTTTTTTTTATATTATACATTCAACTATTTTGACTGAAAATTCAACTATTTTTCTTGAGAAATCGTCTTTTTGCTTTAAAATGCAACTGTTTTGTAGAAAATTTGTCTCTCTGGATTGAAAATTTAATAATTTTTTAGAAAATTCAACTATTTTTGTTGAAAATTCGTCTTTTTGGGTAGAAAATTGATATTTTTTGGTCGAAAATTGAACTATATTTGGTTCAAAATGAACCTTTTTGTAGAAAATTGATCTTTCTGGATTGAAAATTTAATAATTTTTTAGAAATTTTTTTTTTTGTATTAAACATTCAACTATTTTGATTGAAAATGCAACTATTTTTTTTTAGAAATCGTCTTTTCGTGATTAAAATGCAATTGTTTTGCAGAAAATTTGACATTCTGGATTTAAAATTTAATAATTTTTTAGAAAATTAAACTATTTGGTTAAAAACGAAATTTTTTCAACTATTTTTCAACTATATTTGGTTGAAAATAAACTTTTTTATTGAAAATTCATCTCCCTTGGTAAAAAAATTAAATTTTTTTTATTGAAAATAAACTTTTTTTATTGAAAATTCAATTGTTTTCTAGAAGATCGTTTTTTTTTTTTATTAAACATTTAGATATTTTGACTAAAAATGCAACTATTTTTGTTGGGAAATCGTCTTTTTGTGTTAAAAGTGCAACTGTATTGTAGAAAATTTGTCTTTTTGGATTGAAAATTTAATATTTTTTTGGAAAATTCAATTATTTGGTTGAAAATTACATTTTTACATGAAAATTCAATTGTATTGGAGAAAAATTGTGTCTTTGAGTTCACCATACGACTATTTTGGTTAAAAATTCAACTATTTTGTTGAAAATTAACTTTTTTGTTAAAAATTCATATTTTTTGGTCGACAATTCAACTATATTTGGTTGAAAATTAACTTTTTTTTGTTGAAAATTCAATTTTTATCTAGAAAATTCATTTTTTTTCATTAAACATTCAACTATTTTGACTGAAAATTCAACTATTTCTGTTGCAAAATCGTCTTTTTATGTTAAAAGTGCAACTGTTTTGTAGAAAATTTAATATTTTTTTAGAAAATTTAATTGTTATCTATAAATTCGTTTTTTTATTAAACATTTAGCTATTTTGACTGAAAAGTCAACTATCAGGTTGAAAATTACATTTTCAAATCAAAATTCAATTGCTTTGTAGAAAAAACATTTCTTTGAGTTGAACATACAACTATTTTGGCTAAAAATTCAACTATTTTGTTGAAAATTCAACTATTTGGTTGAAAAAGAACTTTTTTCTTCGAAATTTATATTTTTGGATCGAAAATTCAACTATATTTGGTTGAAAATTAACCTTTTTATAGAAAACTGGTCTTTCCAGTTTGATAATTTAACAGTTTTATAGAAAATTCAACTATTTGGTTGAAAATAAACTTTTTTATTGAAAATTCATATCCTTTGGTGAAAAAATTCAACTTTTTGTGGAAAATTTATATGTTTTGTTCGAAAATTCAACTATATTTGGTTGAAAATAAACTTTTTTTGTTGAAAATTCAATTTTTATCTAGAATTTCGTTTTTTTACTAACCAGTCAACTATTTTGATTAAAAATTCAACTATTTCTGTTGAGAACTCATCGTTTCGAGTAAAAAGTGAAACTGTTTTGTAGAAAATTTAATAATTTTTTTTTAAAAAATTCAACTATTTGATTGAGTTAACTTTGTTGAGTAACTTTTGTTTGAGTAACTTTTTTGTTGAAAATTTATATTTTTTTGTCGAAAATTCAACTATATTTGTTAGAAAATTAACCTTTTATGTAAAATTGGTCTTTCCTGATTGAAAATTTAACAATTTTGTATAATATTCAACTATTTCATTGAAAATTAACTTTTTTGTTGAAAATTCATATTTTTTGTTTGAAAATTCAACTATATTTGTTTGAAAATAAACATTTTTTTGTTTGAAAATTTAATTGCTATCTAGATATTAGTTTATTTTTTTTTATCAAACATTTAACTATTTTGACTGAAAATTCAACTATTTTTTTTTTCGAAAATTCGTCTTTTCATGTTGAAAATTCAACTATTTGGTTGAAAATGAGATTTTTTGTTGAAAATTTATATTTTTTTGGTCGAAAATTCAACTATAGAATTATTTCGATAAAAATTTCAGAGAAACTTATTCCGATCAAAATTTCAATGAGACTTTCGATGAGCATTAATTTGATTAGAATTTCGATAAGAATTTCTAAGCGAATTATTTCGATGGGAATTTCTATGAAAATTATTTCCAACAGAATTTGGTGAGAATCTCAATAATGGGCATTATTTTGCTGAGAATTTCAATGAGAATTTCTAAGCGAATTATTTCGATGAGAATTTCGATGAGAAATGTTCCAAGAATTTCCATAGAAATTTAAATGAAAATTTCTACGAGAACTTCCATGGGAATTTTGATGAGAATGTCGATGAGAATTTCCATGGTAATTTCTATGGGAATTGCCATAAGAATTTCCATAGGAATTTTGATGAAAATTTTGATGGGAATTATTATTTTGATTAGAATTTCCATGGGAATTTCAATGAGAATTCCAATTAACATTTCTATGAGAATTCCGATAAAAATCTCGAGGCCGTATTCGATGAGAATTTCTATTTGAATTATTTCGATGGGAATTTCCACGAGAATTAATTCGATGAGAATTATTCTGATGAGAATTATTTTAATTAGAATTTCGATGGGAATTATTTCGATCAGAATTTTTTTGAGAATCATTTAGATCAGAATTCCGATAAAAATTTTGATGGAAATTATTTCGATGACAATTTTGATGAGAAAAGTTATAAGAATTTTCATGGATATTTCGATAAGAATTTCTACGAGAATTTCAATGGGAATTTTGATGAGAATTTTGATGAGAATTTCGATAAGAATTTCTAAGCGAATTATTTCGATGAGAATTTCAATAAGAATTTCTAAGCAAATTATTTTGATGAGAATTGCGAAAAGAATTATTTCGATAAGAATTACTATGAGAATTTTCATAAGAATTTCGATGAGAATTTCAAAGAGAATTACTTTGATTAGACTTTCGATGGAAATTAATTCGATGAGAATTTTGATTAGAATTTCGATGAGAATTTAAATAATACTTTCGATGCGATTTAATTCGATGAGATTTTCTATCAGAATTTCCATGGGAATTTCGATGCAAATTTTGATGAGAATTTCAATATGAGGTTTGATGAGAATTTTGATGAGAATTTTAATTGGAGGTTTAATGAGAATTTTCATGAGAATTTCGATGCGAGTTTCAATGAGGATTTTTATAGAAATTCGAATGCAATATTTGATGAGAATTATTTGGATCAAAAGTTCGATGAGAATTTCGATGCGATTAATACGATGGGAATTTCTATGAATTAATTAATTAATTTGACGAGAATTTCGATGAGAATTTCGATATTCATTATTTCGATGAGAATTTAAATAAGAATTTCTAAGCGAATTATTTTGATGAGAATCGCGAAAATAATTATTTCTATCAGAATTTCGATGGGAATTAATTCGATGAGAATTTCGATAAGAATTTCTCAGCAAACTATTTCGCTGAGAATTTCTATAAGAATTTTTAAGCGAATTATTTTGATGAGAATTTCGAAGAGAATTATTTCGATCAGAATTTCGATGAGACTTTCGATGGAAATCAATTCGATGAGAATTTCGATAAGAATTTCTAAGCGAATTTGTCGATCAGAATTTCGATGGCAATTATTTCGATGACAACTATCATAGGAGTTTTTATGAGAATTTCTAAGCGAATTAATTCGATGAGAATTTCTATCAAAATTATTTCGATCAGAATTTCGATAAGAATTACTATGAGAATTTTCATGAGAATTGCGATGAGAATTTCAAAGAGAATTATTTTGATTAGACTTTCCATGGAAATTAATTCAATGAGAATGTCGATGAAAATTTTCAATCGAATTATTTCTATGATAATTTTAATGAGAATTATTCTGATCAGAATTTTTAAGCGAATTATTTTGATGAGGATAATCTTTCGATGAAAATTTTGATGAGAATTTCGATACGATCAATACGATCGGAATTTCTATGAGAATTTCTAAGCGAATTATTTCGATGCGATTAATACGATAAGAATTTCTATGAGAAGTTCCATGGGAATTTCGATGAAACTTTCAAAGAGAATTATTTCCGTTAGAATTTCAAATAGAATTAATTCGATGAGAATTCCGATAGGAAATAATTCGATGAGAATTTATATGAAAATTTTTTAGCGAATTATTTGGATGAGAATTTCTATGAGAATTATTTCGATCAGAATTTCTAAGCAAATTATTTTGATGAGGATAATCTTTCGATGATAATTTTGAAGAGAATTTCAATAGGAGGTTTGATGAGAATTTTGATGAGAATTTCAATGGGAGGTTTAATGAGAATTTTCTTGAGAATTTCGATGCGAGTTTCAATGAGAATTTTTATAGAAATCCCAATGCAATATTTGATGAGAATTTTCATGAGAATTATTTCAATCGAAAGTTCGATGAGAATTTCGATGCGATTAATGCGATGGGAATTTCTATGATAATTTCTAATCGAATTATTTCGATGAGAATTTCGATGCGATTAGTACGATAAGAATTTCTATGAGAATTTCCATGGAAATTTCTATGACAATTTCAAAGAGAATTATTTCGGTTAGAATTTCAAATAGAATTGATTCGATGAGAATTTCGATGGGCACTGATTCGATGAGAATTTCTATGGAAATTTCTTAGCAAATTATTTGGATGAGAATATCTATGAGAAATATCACCTGTTAAGTGTAGTTGTCACTTGCATGCGGTTAGAAAAAACTTTTAGGTTATGTCTTTATGACATCTGCGTCATGGAACTGAAGGAATTCACGAAATTGTTGGAATTCACGGAATTCAAGGACTTCATGAAATTCACAGAATTCAAGAAATTCATTAAATTAATAGAATTCATAGAATTCACTGAATTGTTGCAATGCATGGAATTCATAGAATTAATAGAATTTACGGAATTCATTGAATTTGTAGAATTCACGGAACTCATGGAATTTAATGGATTCATGAAATTCACGAAAGTTATGGAATTCACGGAATTCATGGAATTCATGAAATTTCGCGGAATTCATGGAATTGACGGAATTGATGAAATTCACAGAATTCACTGAATTCATAGAATTCACGCAATTCACTATATTTGTGTAATTCATGGAATTATTGGTATTCAATGAATTTACAAAATTCACAGAATTCACTCAAATGACCGAATTTACGGAATTAGCGGAATTCATGAAATTTATGGAATTTACGGAATTCAAGGAATTCATGGAATTCACGGAATACACAGAATTCACGGAATTCATGAAATTTACGAAATTCATGGAATTCACGGAATTCGCGGAATTCATGGAATTCACTGAATTTATGAAATTCACGGAAACCACGGAATTTAAGAAATTTATGGAATTTGCGGAATTCAAGGGATTCATAGAATACAAGGATTTCATGGAATCCGTGGAATTCATAGAATTCACGGAATTCACGGAATTCATGGAATTGATAAAATTCACGGAATTCGCAGAATTGATAGAATTCATAGAATTCATAGAATTGATATAATTCATAGAATTCACGGAAATTATGGAATTCACGGAATTGGCGGAATTCACGAAATTTGTGGAATTCAGAGAATCCAAGGAATTCATGAAATTTGAGGAATTCACAGGATTCACGGAATTCATGAAATTAATCGAATTCAATGAATTCGCGGAAATTATGAAATTTACCAAATTAACGGAATTCAAGGAATTCAAGGAATTATTAGAATTCAAGGAATTTATGGAATTTACGGAATTCAAGGAATTCATAGAATACAAGGATTTCATGGAATTCATGGCGTTGATGGAATTCATGAAATTCATTAAATTCGTGGCATTAATGAAATTCGTGATATTCATGAACTTCGCGGAATTTATGAAATTCGTGGAATTCATGAAATTCGTGGAATTCTTGAAATTCGTGGAAGTTATGGAATTCATGAGATTCAAGGAATTCACAAAATTCAAGGAATTCACTGAATTTATGAAATTCATGGAATTCACGGAATTTAAGAAATTTATGGAATTTACGGAATTCAAGAAATTCATAGAATACAAGGATTTCATGGAATTCATTTCGTTGATGGAATTCATTAAATTCATTAAATTCGAGGCATTAATGAAATTCGTGATATTCACGAACTTCGCGGAATTTATGAAATTAGTGGAATTCGTGAAATTCGTGGAATTCATGAAATTATTGGAAGTTATGGAATTCATGACATTCGAAGAATTCGCAAAATTCAAGGAATTCACTGAATTTATGAAATTCACGGAATTCACGGAATTTAAGGAATTTACGGAATTCAAGGAATTCATAGAATACAAGGATTTCATGGAATTCATTACGTTGATGGAATTCATGAAATTCATTAAATTCGTGGCATTAATGAAATTCGTGGAATTCACTGCATTAAAGAAATTCACTGAATTTGTGGAATTCTCGGAATTCACATTTCGTGAATTCCTTGAATTCCACTAATTCTTTGAATTTCAGGAATTTTTTGAATTCCATGAATTCCATGAATTCCGTAAATTCCATTAATTACGTAAATTACTTGAATTCTGCGAAATCCTTGAATTCCGTGAATTCTGCGGAATCCTTGAATTCCGTGAATTTCATGAAGTACTTGAATTCCATGAATTCCGTGAATTCCATTAATTACGTGAATTCCATTAATTACGTGAATTCCTTGAATTCTCCGAAATTCTTGAATTCCGTGGATTCCTTGAATTCTGCGAAGTCCTAGAATTCCGCGAATTCCTTGAATGCCGTGAATTCCTCAAATTCCATGCATTTTGTGAATTCCGTAAATACTGTGAGTTCTATGAATTCCTTGAATTCCGTGAAATCCTTGAATTCCGTGAATTCCTTGAATTCCGTGAAATCCTTGAATTCCGTGAATTCCTTGAATTCCATTTATTCCTAGAATTCCATGAATTCTGTGAATTCCGTGATATCCTAGAATTTCTTGAATTCCATGAATTTCGACAATTCAATTAATTCCGTGATTTCCATTAATTCCACGAATGCCTAAAATTCCGTGAATTCCTTAAATTCCATAAATATGCTATATGTGTATGAGCAAAAGTTTTGGCTCCGTCAGAAAATTTATTTTTTTTTGTAACGTGGAATAAGTGTCCTGAGAAATGATTTACATTTTTGTTGTTGAAATTTTCCGGTTCAAAAGGTGTCGAGATATCCAGCCACAAATATGATACAGAAATATTACGGGCTACTGGACTTGTATTGTAAAATTCCAAAACATGTGAGGTACCATGCCAAGACAAGCATTTGGAAACTAGAAAATTATGTATTGTAGCATTACCTTAAATTTCGGAAATAAACTTCAAATACATTTATTTGAAATTTCCAACATAAATTTTTAACAGTGTACATTTGATTGGGACAATGTAAAAATTATAGATCAAGAACCCAACTATGAAAAAAAGAATGATTTCAGAGATGATCCATATAAACAGCAGTTCGAATAATATTAATAAAGAAGAAGATATTTATGCATTTTAAGATGTGACATTAAAAATAATAAAAATAATACAACACAAGATTGCTGTAATATGATTTCTATTTCGAAATCCAAAAATTT
The DNA here is from genome assembly GCA_011634705.1 of Andricus grossulariae. Taxonomy (NCBI): domain Eukaryota; kingdom Metazoa; phylum Arthropoda; class Insecta; order Hymenoptera; family Cynipidae; genus Andricus; species Andricus grossulariae. The sequence continues at coordinate 72,095,461 of JAABKJ010075445.1, read as the reverse complement.
TCATCTTTTAATTCGAAATTGCTTTATATTTACATTTAAAATTATCAAATTCAAAACTGACTTTTAAGACTTTTAATATGAAATTTCGAAATATTTAATTGCGAAATTGTCCGGAAATTTTGAATATTTGACTTCGAAACTAAAATAGTGTGAAATTTAAAATTCCAAATTTACAAAGTTATCTAAAAATTAATTTAAGTTAAATATATAGTTGATAAGTATCATATAATCCAGGATCAAGTGACATTCAAAAAGACTGCATAGATTTTTTTTACAAAAAAATGTGATTTCTCTCTCTCTCTCTCAGAAAAAAAGTTATTTTTACTCAAAACTTACGAAACAAGCGAATTATGAATTACGCGAAATCTCCCGGTGTGTTATTTTTCTCCCGGCTTTATCCCGGTTTTCTCCCGGTTCTCCCGGGTGAGTGGCCACCCTGATTTGCAACCAAACAAAATAAACGAGCTTTCAACAAAATAGTTAAGCTTCCAACCAAATATTATAACTTTTAACGAAACGAGTTAAAAAAAATCATTATTCTTTTCAACCAAAAGAAAATTAACATTTAACAAAAAATAGTAGGATTTTTTTATAGGGTTCTATTAATTCAGTTCGCATTTAAGCGAAAAAACAAGAAAAAGGGGAAGTTTCCTGAAAACAGGGGAATAGGAGAAAAAGTCTGAAACAGTTTGAAAGTTTGAAATACCAAAGAGATTTTCAAAATTATAAAGTCATTATTAAACTGTACCGCTGCAATCTTCCTCAAAATTCTTCTCAAAAAACTTCCTTTAAAAAAATTCTTTTACCCCAATTGACTCCATCCGCGAGGGAAAGAATGGCAGCATTAGGTCGAGCAATCATGCCAAAGCAATCAGCAATTGGGTCCCCATTACTGCAATTGTTTGTCGGATTTCTCTCATAGAGGCTCGTTGCTATACCGTAGGCCATATCATGAGGATTGAACCAGCCGGAAACTCCAGCAATTTCTGTACCAGGAGCCGCACCTTGAAAAATAATACGATGTAGTTATTCAAGTTTAAAAATCAGATAAAAGCGATTGAACGATTGACACTAATGAGTCTGTATGCATATTACAAAATACGTATGTTGTATAGCTACTACAGCGCCACCAATTTGGAACTATTGGGAAGAAATTTTAATTTCATATCAATATTAATGAGAAATCTTACCCAATAGTTCGCGTGTCAGGTGGCGCTATTGTCAAGGTCAAAGAGGTACCCTGCAGGCATATACAAGAAATTTAGAACAATTTTTAAGGAAGAATGGGGAAAAATTGTCGTCGTGCAGAGGATAAATGCAGGGACCACAACTAAAAGATAAGAGATCACATTCTCCACCTGATTGAAAGCTTCAAAATAATTTCCATAAACTACATCACCAATTTTGGGCTTTTTTTACACCCCCCTCCCCTCCCACACCCGAAAGTAACGTAGCCGTTGGCTAAGGATGGAATTTACGTTTATAAATTCTTTTAAATAAAGTCAATGTAGACAACATATTGAATTCAATATGAAACACTTAAAATTCCTAAGATTTCAAGCCGAAATATATTAGATTTTCAACAAAATAGTTGAGTTTTCAACCAAAAATATTTTCTACCCAACGAGATGAATTTTCAACACAAAAAGACAAATTGAAAAAAAATCATTTTTAACCAAACAGATTTATTAATGACCAAATATATGAACTTTCCAGTAAAAGAGACGAGTTTTACAAAAAAATAGTTAAAGATTTAACCAAATTGTAAAATTTTCAAGCCAAAAAGACGAATTTTTTCAAAGACAGATGAATTTCTAACAAAAAAGTTACTTTTCAACCAAGAAATATAAATTTTTAACAAGAAGGATGACTTTTCTACCATAAAAGATGAATCTTTAATCCGAAAGGATGAATTTTTAAAAACATAGTTGAATTTTCGACCAAAAATTATAACTTTAACCAAATTGTTCAATTTTCCAAGAATAATTCGATTTTTAACTAGATAATTAAATTTTTAACCAAATAGTTTAATTTTCAGAATACAGAGATGCATTTTCAATCAAATTATTGAAATTTTGAACAAAAAAGATAAAAATTTAATCAAATATTTGAATTTTCAAGACAAAAAGATAAATTTTGTAAAAGACAGTTGAATTTTCATTTAAAAAATTCTTTTTTAATCAAGAAAGATGACTTTTCTACCACGAAAGATGAATTTTCAACAAAAGAATAAAGTTTTTAAGCTAAAAAGTCAACTAGTGGACTTTTATATCGCAAAAGACAAATTTTTAGCAAGATAGTTGAGTTCTCAACTAAAAATTTGACCATTCAACAGACTAATTATCTACCCAAAAAAAATGACTTTTTAACGAAATATATTAATTTTCTATCAAATAGGTGAATTTTCAACCAAAAAGTGGAACTTTTAACAAACAAGATTATTTGTCTACCCAAAAAGTCGTCTTTTTAACAAAAAACATAAATTTTCTAATTATAGTTAAATATTTAACTTATACAATATACAGGATACAGTTTCAAACAAAAATGGAATATAGTTCATTTTTCAGATAAAAACTCTGATAAAAAAAATAACTTTGAACAAAAAAAAAACGAATTTTAAAACAACAAATTTTAATTTTTAACCAAAAATATGCATTTTTGACCAGGAACATTAATGTTATATATAATATATAATACATAATATATAATATATAATACATAATATATAATACATAATATATAATATATAATATATAACCATTAATGAATCCGATGCTTCGTTTGAAGGTGATCGAGGCATGCCGACAAGTGCTGCCACGGGTGGCTTGTCCCTGAACTAAAAATGCAGTTCGTTTTACTTTACTCGAGTCGTGAAGACCCTTCTTATCGCTTCTATGTATATCGCTCTTTGCAAGTAATCATTAACATTATGCAAATTATTGCTTTATCTGCATACCACATTTATTGCTTGTTATTAGAAGAGTTTATCTCTACAATTAGCGTACTCGATCAAAGTAACTATAGAGATTACTTTAGACACTCAAGTCTCAGATAAAGAAAATGACAAAAAGGAGAAGAATTTATCATTCTATTTACATATTTTTATTTTATTTTTTTTGTTGGTTGGCCAAAAATCAAACCCTTGAGAACGGCAATTTTTCAATTGTCATATATCTGTCTCTAATGAGCCTTTTGACTATGTTTTTTGTAAACATATTCTCTTACTTTAACTCTTTATGTGCAATTATTTTGCTTAAATTGAATTTCTTTAGTATTTTTTTTACAGTTTTTTGAAGAACATAATTCTTTTTAAGCCTTCGTGTGCAATTTTTTTTTTAAGTTTGAGTTTAATAGTTTTTCCATCAGTCTTGTCAATATGAATAAAAAATTTGGAGAAAGGCACTAAATTGTTTCTCATTTTCTTCGACGGTTATAAATATTGTTACTAATATAATTTCGAAAAATGTGTTTTATTCGCTATTGCGGTTCAACATAAAAACAAAAACGGTTTAAGGTGTCGAACGCTTATAGTTATTATACGATTTTACTCAATTTTATTAATTTCGGCACACAATATTCATCTATTAAAGACTTCTTATTAAAATAAATTTACATTATTTATTCAAATAAATAAAGTTTGGATATATATAAACTTAATAATTGCAAAATTACTATTACATGTGCTAAGTGCATAGAAACATATTCAATAATACATAGTTTATACAAATGTTAATCATTTATTTTTCAAGTTGAAGCAGAATACCAATTATAGTACTACATTCTCACAACTGGCGATACTGACGCTCATGAAATTTAAATATTGTTAATTAAGTTAGAAACACTTAAAGAATTTAATGCATAATGCGCTCGTGAATCTAATTAATATTAATTTTTACAGTATGCAGGTTTATTAAAATATCCATTTTTTATGATAATTGATTCTATGATTTGTCTTTTATAATTGTCATTCCCTCTCTTTACAGATTTTTATACTATTAAATAAAAAAATGGTCAAAATGAGTGTTGAGACAAACCAGTATTTAAATTTCGAATTCACAATCTCTTTTATGTTCCGCAACTATTATTTTTAATCTCCTCCCGGTTTCACCGATTTGAACTTTGTTATAGCCAGTATATTTAATTAAATAGCCCGTGTCTGATAAATATTCGGTCATTTCAGAATATTGTTTAAAATTTGAAATAAAATTATCTAGATTGTGGTTATTTTTAAAGTCAAAATCAATGAGGAATTCCGTTAAAGAACTTCCTAGTTTTGCAGAAAGTTCTTGAAAACTTAATTCTATACATCTATATATTAATCATTTCATTTGAAAAATGTTGTTTTTTACTTTGAATATTTATGGTCAGGCAACATGAAAAATTATTCAGAGAAAAATAAGGAAATTCTGCAAATGAAATTTTGCGGATAGCCTGATATAATATTCTTGCCAGTCATTTATTTGCCTTGTATTTCTATTTCTTTTGTAGTTGCTTCCTACAGACGATCATATTTTCATTGACAAAATTTCAATATTTTGTGGAAAATTAAAAAATTTTATTGAGAGTCATGATTTTTGGTTAAAAATGTGTTCTTTTCTTGGATAAAACTTTTTTATTTTTTGTTAAAAGCTGATATTTTGAAAATTCGTCTTTTTTGGTGGAAAACTAATCTTCTTTGTCAGAAATTAATTTTTTTTTTAATGCAACTGTTTGGTTCATGATTCATATTTTCAGGCTGAGCATTAAACTTTTTTGCAGCGAATTCGTCTTTTGACTTAAAAGTTCAACAATTTGGATAAACTTTTTTTTCCCTGCCTGACTGAAAAATTTTTATTTGTTGAAAATTCGTTTTTGTGCTTGAAAAATTCATCAATTAAGTTAAAAATTCATTTCTTGACTTGAAAATTCACCTACTTTGATGTAAATTTGTTGTTTTTTTAAATTGAAAATTCATATTTTCGGGGACAATTCATCTGTTTTACAGAAAATTCGCGTTTTGGCTTGAATTTTTAACAATTTGGATAAAGTTTTGTTTCTTTCATGACTGAAAAATGTTATTTGTTGAAAATTTGTCTTTCTGGTTGTAAAATTCATCATTTTAGTTAAAAATTCATCTCGTCGCTTGAAAATTTGTCTACTTTGTTGTTAACGCGTTTTATTTGTTAAAAATTAATTTTTTGATTGAAAATTCAACTTTTACATTTTTGTTTAAAAGTTTATCCTTGTTAGTTTAAAATTCAACTACATGTTTTTTTTGAAAATTCATATATGTTGTTGCAAATTCGTTTTTTTGCCGAAATTTCATGTTTTCGGTAAAAAATTTTCTTTTCGGTTTTAAAATTCTTCTCTTTTTGTCAAAATTTTGTCATTCATCCCTGAATTCTTCCTGTGATAGAGGGTCAAAGAAATATTTGTTTGGTTCAAACAATTTTTTTTTCAATTGTACAAGATCAGATGATGATGATTTAGCCAGAAAAAAATACAAATTTTTGTATGTCCTATATTAGATGTTAATTTGTCTCACTTTATGCTACTTTTAAAACGTTCAAGTGCTCAGAAAAAAAATATCGTCTTTTATATGTTTTTTACAGCTTTATTCAGTTTGAATGAAACTACGTTTCTAACTTCCTCGTTTGTGAAATAGTTGTAGTTGTCTCGCTTAAGCCACCACCAGTAATCTGCCGGCATATTGGCGTTTCACCTTCCTTAGTACCTTTTATCCATTTCCTTGATGCGTTGGTCGAACTTTTTGCAAAACGATACGAAATAATCGTTGAGAAAATTTCGGAAATATTAAGTCTTTTGGCCGATTATATACTTTATACGCGTCGTCTGTTCCCGCTCGCCTAGCACCACTCGGTTCTCGACTTCTAGCCGATGCAAACGTAACTAAGTTACACAGATATAAGTGACAAGCGTTATTCAAAAATACACAGATGTCAGTCTAAACTGTGATTCGTTACAGTTAACATTTATAATCAACACGATTGGTGTCAACGGTTTTCTGCATCTCTAATACGCATGACCAGTATTATAAATTCAAACTTGCATTTTTCAGCTAAAAAATCGTACAGCGGTAATCAAAACTAGATTTTAAATCTAAAGAATAATAATATACAATGCCGTTTTTGAACAAACAAAAGTTCCGTTCCCCACAATAAATTCATAAATTTGGCCTAAATGGCCATTTTTTGACCATATAACCTGAAGTTTCTTCAAAATGTAACGGGCTAGATAATTTCTACTGACGGATCAGTTTTCAGCGTGAAAAAATCTATAAGATTGTCATTTTTGTAACTGACTTAATGATTATACACAATTTTTTAATTTTCTTATTGTTTGTGCCATGGAATCCTTTTACTACTCATGAAGGACTTGGGTTCGAATATTTAGGTCCTATGTGTGATTTTGTGGGAAGTTTAAAGTCCTGCTTCTTCTCTTCGTCGCTTTCTATTTCACAGTAAGGAGTACAATCATGATGTATTTTTCCCAGCAAATACTGCAGCTTGCGGTATGAGCTATGCTTTCCCCGTATTCGGTGGGAATTCAATTCCGTATTCATGAATTTATTCATACCTGAGCAATTCATATAGTACAATATATAAATGTTGGACTTTGAGACGTCATTTACTTTCTGGTGCGGTCGAATTCTCTTACATACTTTTGTACTACAGTAAAATTTCTTTAGTTTTCTAAATGTCGTATGGTCTTTGCAGGCTTTTAAGCATTTTTTGAATGCCTCAAAGAACTACGTACTATACGTAGCTTCCTTATAAGGATCAAGTAAAGTCAAACATTTATCTGTTATATTAACAATCAGAAGTCTCCAGTGGAACTGAAATACGCATGGTACAAATATTACGTCTGGTAAGGGGCCATTCAAAAAATACGTAACGCTGTTTTCCGAATATGTTGACCCCCCCCCCACTTCGTAACGCTTTTTATATAGTAAGTGTATGTAACTTTATTATTAACGTTACGCTCGAGGTGACCCCCCCCCTTCACACCCAAAGGCGTTACGTATTTTTTGAACGGTCCCTTAAAGGAAAATCAACATTATACGGAGAAATATTAGTTTTCCTTCTTGTATGGTGGTAGTCTTCAATCGTTGTTCGTGTGCCATCAATAGGCATATACATTATTTCAGACTTCCAAATTTTTAAATTATTCATTGCCAACGCGTCTATAATCTGTCAATTCACTAATCCTGATTTTTCTACTAGGGAATGGAGTTGTCTACAGGTTAAAATAATCTCCTTTAAACGGCCTTGATACTCGATGTATTCAGTTTTTTCGTCGCCTTCCGAAGAAATTCCATTTTCTACAACACGTTGATTTTCCTCAAAGACTTTTCTTCTCTTAGGCAGCACTGAAGACTTGGCGGTAACATTGGCCCCTTTTCTCTTCTTTTCAATTAATATATCCTGAATGTCCTCTGAAGGAATGCTTAACTCTGTCATTATCCCTTTATTCCGCTTCCACTTCTTAAGTCGCTGCATATCCTTTTCTTTTTTTATGGATCAAACTTTTTGACGTTTCAGTTCTTTTACTTTATCTTCTTCCTGTGCTTCAAGTACCTCGCAGTCCGTATCCATTATGCTTATAATTTCCTTATTTTTTCAGGAGGTAAAATGTATTTCAATTCTATTTCCTTTTGTGTGCCCACGCTTCCATACATCTAATTTTATGATTACTGTTCCAATTGAGTGTCTTTTTTGTCCTTCTGGATGGTTTGATTTTATGATCTTATTGTGCGTTTCAAAGGTTGCATTGATGACTCTGGATATATTTTTATTGATATGGTTGAGCATTACTGCCAAACATATCGATATATAAGTCATAAACTCTCTAGAGTTATATATTCTGCGAATTTAAAAGCATAGAAATGATTTGTTATATCCACGCATGCTGCATTTTCCACCGCCAACTCGTTTTCAATATTTACTAATTTTACATAAAACGGTCGGAAAAATTTGGATTGAGGGTATACAGCTTTACTATGTTTGTATAACTCCTCATAATCTTTTTCTATTTCTAATTCGCAGAATAATTCTTCTAACTCTTCAACTTCATTGCTCAACTCGTTGATTTCCACTTCTGCATCGTAAGTTTTTCATGTAGATAAGAGGAGTAATGTGTGCTCAGCTTTTTCTCTGTCTTTCGTTAATAATATTCTTATAAAATCTTCATATATTGTATCTAAGGTTTCAAATAATCAAACTTTAGCATTTTAAATTTTGTTTCTTTCCCAAATTCTGGGAGACCCGACCTTCCTCTTCTCAAGCATAATCCTAGGTAATCCAATTTTAATCCCACATAATCCACTTGTAATATAGACTGATTTAATTGAAATTCGGAGTAATCTAAGTAATCCACCTAATCCAATCATACACTTGTAATCCTAGGCCACCTGCTTGTAATTCTAGTTAATCCTCTTTTAATCCGAGGGAATTCTGTTGTAAACCCAGGTAATCTATTTGTAATCTCCGTTAATATACTTGTAATGCATGCTAATCCACCTATAATTCGAGTTCACGGAGTAATCTAGTATAATTCTGTATAAATCCACTTGTAATCCTGTACTGTCTTTCCATTTTTTTTTGCATTTTATTTATTAAAATATTTAAATATTCAATTTCCATCTAAAATTGTTTAAATTATTCAAAAATAAACATTTTAAATGCAAAACATTCATTTCTTACGGATTTTATCAATTTAGTACAATCAATACAATTTCCTTCACTTTCATTCTCTTATTTAAAGATGTAAATGCTCATGCATTATTAATAAATTAATTAATTAATAAAAAAAGATTTTTTGAGCAAAAACACCAATCATGCGCAAAAGCAAATTTTTGAGTGAAAACATGCATTTAAAATGTTTTCTTTGTTTGGATTATTACAAAAATGTAGAAAGGAATTGATTATTTAAAAAATTTTATGAAAAAATTTTGTTAAAAATTGGAAAAAAGTGTAGGCAGTGAGAATCGAGTCTGAAAGCTTCCGGCTACAAACCGAACAGGCTGCCGCCTGAGCTACTTGGCCAGTTTGAAAATCTATTTTTCTAGTCCATAAGACTGGCGGCAAAAACTTTCAAGTTGTTTTTCTTGAAACTGGAGAAAATATTGGGTTTTAAGAATATCGCAGTTTTACTTTGCAGACATGACCTTCATTCAAAATAATAATAAATATAACTTAATTAAATAAGAATGAATTAAAAGAAATTTTAAGTTCGGATAATTCACCTATCACTTTTCCGAATCCCCTTTTCCAGCCAGACCATTCCCCCCTTCCAGTCCTCCGTTTTTATATCCCTTCTTAGGGGTAGAATGACTTCAGTGACACCCACCTCTCAACCACCCCCAACCACAATCTTCCCCTTCCCAGCCCCCTCCTGTTTTTTATAACCCTTCTCGGGAGTAAAATGATTTCGGTGCCCCCCCCAGCTACTTTCTTCCCCATTTTCAGGGGTGCCCCAGTTTGTATACCCCTTTCATGGAGGAAAGTGAGTTCGGCGGTCCCCCAAGTCACACTCTTCACCTTTCCAGCCCCCACCCCTCGTTCTTATATCCCTTCTCAGGGGTAGAGTGATTTCAGCGACAGTGACACCCACCGCTAGCCACCCCCTTTCCCTTTGACAGGTTCCCTGGTTTTTATAACCCTTCTTGGGGGTTAAGTGACTTCGGTGACACCCACCTACCAGCTGCACTGTTCCCCCTTTCCAGGGGTCCCTCAGTTTTTATACCCCTTTTCCGGGGGAGAGAGAATTCGGTAATTCCCCAAGCCACACACTTCCCTTTTCCAGCCCCCCGTTTTTTATATTCCTTCGCGGGGGTAGAGTTATTTCAGTGACAGATGCATCCACCCCCAGCTACCCCTTCCCCTTTTACAGCCCCCTTTTTTTTATATCCCTTCTCGGAGATAGTAACTTCGGTGACACCCCTTTCCAGCTTCGCACTTTCCTGTTTATTACACCCCTTCTGCTTAGGAGAGTTACTCCCCCCCCGGATTTTATATTCCTTCACGTAATCTTGCCCGGTTCTTATTATTTTACCATTTTAATGATAATTGAAAAAAAACAAAAAAAAACAATTTTGATTAATCAAAAACTTTTTTTTTGTAGATTTTGATCATTATTTTCAGAAAAAATTTATTTTACATACAAAATCATCAACTTAATAATTATTCATTAAAAATTGAAATAAATTTATAAAAATTTGAAGCTTTCTATGCCGAACTGTTAAAAAATCTACTATTTTCTATAATCTCCTATGACAACGACGGAAAGAAATCTTTGAGATGACAATAACATTAATGAGTATTTTCTCCCAAGAAATGTGTAAAATTATTCAAAATATTGTGCTACCTCATCAAATATTTTAGAGCAAAATGTCTTTCTGAACATACTGTAATACTTCAAGAATTTTTGGAAAATTTACCTAACCTGCGTGGAAAATCAAAAATTATTTTTGAAACGATTTCCTACATTCAGAAGGAATCATTCAATTACCCAAATTGTAGGGAATATTCCCAAAGTTTGGTATAAATTACCATAAGTTTCAAGAAATTCCCCCAAAAATTGTAGGTATTATCTAATTTCCTAAATTTTAGGGAATTTCCCCCAATTTTTTAATGATTCATAAGAACTCTTAAGAAAATTTCCAAAAATCTTGGGGAAAATGATTTTCCCCAACGAAAATTAAGGGTTAATGGAAAACTGAGTGACTGGTTCGATATTATGCAGGGTGTTAGACAAGGATGCGTTATGTCCTCGTGGCTATTTCACATATTTATGGACAAGTGACTAAGAATGGCCCTCTTCGACGAAGAAAGTGTAGATCTCGAAACACTAAAGGTGTATGGATTGGCTTTCGCAGATGATAAGATTGTTATGGCATAATCAATCGAGGACTTGCAAATAATGTTGAATAAACTTAATACAAGCATGAAGAACATGGGCCTCAAAATTAACGTAGTCCCATTTTCCCATCCTTTTTGGATTATTGCCCATAACTCTCTTTTCCAGATATCCGGAAGATTTTTGATGAACTCACCACTCAAATCATCCTCCCCAGCTGCTTTCCCGTTTTTAATCTTTTTGATTGCCGCCAGGAATTCCCGATATTTCTCCCATATCCCTGCTATCCCTAATTTTCTTCGTTTTTTCCTTAGCTATTTCTCACAATTTGTCTTGCATTATGTTTTTCATTCTCCTCCTTCCTCTTTTGAACTCCATTTTCTTATCCTCTCTCCCCTTTTTTAGGAAAATTTTTAATAAGTTGAATGTCTTATACCTCTGAATATTCTCATTCCGCTGGGAGCCTCACACTTTTTTTATCATCCCTAATTCCCTGGCTACTTCTTTGATGGTGTATTTTAATTTCCTCCATCTTAAGTCTAAGTCCATCACCTCTTCTACTTCCACCCACCTTTCCGCCAGTATTTCTTCATAAACTATTGTTTTCTCGTTGTCCCATATTAGCCTCTCCCTTATTTCTCCCCTCCCACGTTCCGAACGCGTTCCTCCTCTCATTGGCTTGCCCCCACCTGAAGTTTTTATCTGGTAAAGTTAATTGTTATAAATAAATGAAATTAACCGTCTATATTATGGATTTTTCGTCTTTAAAGTACATTTTTTAGTTGAAATTACTTGCTTTTATCAATAAAATGATACTTGATCATATGAATGTGTCATTCGATATTTTTCAATAATTTTATAAACAAATGCCCAGTGTGGATATTTAAATGCAGGGAGAAATACTCTTTTCTCTTAATTTTGTTGAAATTATGTTGTTCATGTTGTTGAATGAAGAAAATTTGTAATTCGGTATTTTTGATGAATTTCGTAAACAAATTATGTAAACAAAGGCCCTGTGTATACATTTGAATTGCGGTGAGAAATCGTTTTTTATTTCGAATTTCCTTAACTAATGTCATCATTGGTGATTAGTTATGAAAACCTCATATTTAGAAATAATTTTCTAACTAATTCTATAAACAAATGCCGAATGTATACGCTTGAAGCGATTTTTTCTTGTGAAAATCTTGCGTTGAATTCTCAACCAAAATGGATGACTTTTTAACAAAATTGTTGAATTTTTAACAAAAAAGTTGCATTTCTATCCAAGGAAGATGCAATTTCTATTGAAATGTGTGACTTTTTAAATTAAATACGAAAAATTTTGAAAAGAATAGTTTAATTTTCATGCATGAAATATTTGTTCTCCAGAGGATGTGGATTACTTTTTGAAAAAATTATTGAATTTTCAACCAAATAGTTGAATTTTCAATTAAAAAAGATCAATTTTCTACCAAAAATTACACACGTAAATTTTCAGTTAAAATTTAATTCTACCAAAAAAAAAACGAATTTTCAACAAAATAATTAAATTTTCCAACAAAAAATACCGATTTTTCAACAAAATAGTTAATTTGTAACGAAAGGAGATGAATTCTCAACGAAAATTGTAATATTATATATTTTAACCAAAAAAGATTTGAATTTTAATAAAAAACATTTGAATTCAACCAAAAAGACGAATTTTCAACCAAGAAGTTGAATCCTTAACCGAAAAGATGAATTTTCAACATAAAAGTTGACTTTTAAACCAAAAAGGATATTTTCTAACAAAACTGTTTAATTTTCAACAAACTAGATTACTTTTAAACCAAATAGTTTTGTTTTAAAACAAAAACATGAATTTTTAACCAAGAAGATTAATTTTTCAGAGAAAAAAATACATTTTTAATAAAATACATAAATTTTCAAGCAAAGAGTTGAATTTTCACATGTTTCCAATTGTTTCAAAATATATGTATATAATATTAATATTATTGAAAAATATCGAATGGCAAATTCGTATGATCAAGTATCATTTTGTTAATAAAAGCAAGTAATTTTAACTCAAAAATGTAATGTTTGAATAATTTTTCTATTTAAATGAAGAATTACTACTGTTATATCAACTCTCAATAAATAAAGTGTAATAAAATTTCTACTTCGTTTATCTTGCATGGCAAACCTTTCTGTGTAATTATTTTAATTGAAATATTAATAGAGAAAATAATAAATTGGATTTTTGAAATATATAATATTAATTGAATAAATCATTTTTATTACTAGAATTTTATAGAATTAAATTATACACAGGGAAAAAAGTAATATACAAACCTAATAATTTTCTAGCTGATTTTGCGTCAAAATTTAAAAAATTCAAATCAATCATTAAAAAAAATTAAATATACAATGTTAATTTTATATTTATTTATATTTATTTGTGTGAATACTTTGAGTCGATAACGAACAGCAAAGCTAGCGATGATTCTGTGCTGTCTTGTGATGAAGAATAAATTGTATAGCCTTTTTTTTAATTAATTAAAAATTGAATAAAATTCATGAGTAATAATTTGATGTTTTTTTTATTTCATGAGTGTTTTGTCAACTTACTATCGTTAAATTGTTATTCACTAAGAAATTTAATTAATATCGTACTATAAGCAAAAACTCACTAGCGCGAGAACGTGTCACGGCGGCAAGCCCCAGAATCCTGTAGTACACTCGAAAGCCCCAGCGCTGACAACTAAAGTCATAACTACTCCTAAACTACTGAATATTTTGATCTGAAACTTTCCCAAAACCTTTAGCACAGTTTTGTCCGCATTTTTGTCGCGAGAAGTTTTTCCTTGCTCAAAATTCCCTCGATAAACGAAACGCTGGAAGTTACAAAAGTCCGATTCACGCGCGCACCTTCAATCGGCGGTCTGCCAATACGAGATCGTGGATTTTTGTCACGTTATCCTCCGTGGTAGCCGTTTTCAGGGCACCTGGGCGTGGCTCATCAAAAACCGTCGTGCGGCCATGTGGAAACTCGTTGAACCAATTTTTGACGGTCGCCATCGAAGGAGAAGAGTCACCGTAAACAGCATCAAAGCGCTCTTTGATTTCGCAGCGCGATTTCCCTTCCAAAAACAAGAATCGAATCACCGACAGATATTGCTCTTTTTCCATTTTTTTCAAATCTGCGGACACAACAGCTTACACACGCGGTCAAAACAAAACTACGAGTACGATTCGGCTGAAATTTGGACATCAGCCGTCTAGGGCAATTTACTACACGAAAGTAAATTTCTCTTGACATATTGGTGCCATCCGGCGGTGAGGCTAAGTACTTATCGGACCACCCTCGTAATTCATTCACATCTATTTCATCCACAAATACTTCATCTTCAGCTTTGGTATCATCAGACTTTTCAGGCAACTTTAAAACTGACAATAGCTGCAAATCTGAGGCTGTTTGTTTAGATCATAGCCTGCGAATATGCCTGCTTGAATATCCACGGGCACAAACAAATTTATTCTTCGGCATATTTTCATAAATCATAAGAAAAAATTGACAATCTGAAATAAATATTCAAATTTTAACATTGTGCATATAGGGCATTATTTCCCAAGTCCTACCCACTCACGAAATTAAAGGTGTCGGATCCAAGTCAAACTTGAGCTAAGTGTTGTGCTATTCTATTGGATGGTAGTTTATGGGGGGAAAATTTGTCATTTGGATCAATAATACCGAGGGGGAGAAAACGAACATTTTTGGATTTTCGTCGATATCGTCTATTTCGGCCCTTTCCACTGATAATAAGCATTTTAAAAAGAAATAAGTAAAAAAATAATGAGTTTGACTTTTTTCATATGACGCTTTTTTTAAATTTCGTTGGGTTACAAGGAAATCTTGGGTTTTTACCTTCATGATCTTTAAGATTAAAAAATAAAATATAATGTTTTACTAGTGAAAGTAATCATTCAGAACACTGGCTCCGTGTGCGAAAGCGCTAGTGGGTTTACCGGAGAACTTTAAACTCATGTTCGTCAGTAAAAACATTAATTTTACTTTTTAATCTCAAGGCATTTAAGGAAAAAGTCGAAGTTTTCATGCCAACCTAAACAAACAATTGCAAAAAAGTGTCCCATGAAAAAAGTCAGATTTATTTTTGTCATTCATTTTTAAAGGAAAAATATTCACGTTTTCAAAAAATGGTTACGACCTATGAAAAACACATGAAACCCCCTATTTGAATTTTGGTAGAAAACATTTGTTATTGCTATTCAAAGAGTTAAAAATCGCCAAAGCGGATGGTATATTCTTGAAAACCACCCGTGGCTTATTTTTATTAATAATATTTAATCCCACTTTTCACCTCCTAGCTCTTAAAGGGAAAAACATAAGATTTCTTTTGTGATAGAAAAAATGAAAAATATGCCTTTATTCTAAAAAAGTAATTTTTAAAATTCAATTTTTGAAGGGAAAATACCTTTAAAGAATGTTTGAGATCAATGAAAAGAGCGTAAAAACTATTAAACCTGTGCTTGACGAATTTTGCTCTCTCCCCATTAGAAAAGTTAAAAAAAAAAAAAACGCCGAAACAGACGAAATCTACGTAAATCCCCAAATTTTCACCCTCTCTCCCTCAGTAAATATTGATCGAAATGACAAAATGGTTTTAAAATATACTACTATTAAATAGCTTATATTGAAAATTGAAGGTGCACTTGAGAAATAATGTCCCATATGTGGTTCTCTGCAGGATGAAAACCCAATTTCTCGGCGTTGTACTCAGGGTGATGATTTTCCGGTATTTATCATACTCTTGAATTTTTCACGCTTTTTTTGAGTCAAATGTAATATTATTTGAAATCATTATATAAATATCACTTATTTGATTATTTATTTATAACTGAATTCTTTATAAAGTAAAAATAGCTTTAAACCTTCAAAATGGAGCTCTGTTATTCATTTCTGATACAAAACTTTCAATTTAAAATTATTTTAAATCTAGAATTTCTAATTTGAATTAAATTCTTTTATATAGAAATTTTTCCCGCTCACATTATTCTACAATATATTATAGTTTTTGAGATTAAGAGTCGAAATTATTATGTATTCCGAGTGGGGATTTATGCAGTTTTTGCTTCTCCAACCTAAATAATAAGGTCAAATTCACTAGCATTCAAAATCATGGCAAATGCCATGAGGTGTTTCTAGTTTCTAACATTTTTATTATACCCCATTCTACTACATAATTATTCACTTCAAATTTTTTTTAAATATTATTTAAAGCTTTTAAACTAAAATCATGTTTAAATCAGAAAAGTTTGTAGGTTTTAATTTTCTCAAGACAAAATTTCTAAATTTTAATTATTTAACCTAATTTTCAAAGTAATGTGATCTCTACATTTTCACATACTATTATACACGTTAATAATTGCCTGAAAATGTAGGACATTTTCTTATTTACATTTGTACACAATCCAAAAATTTTCAACTCAAGTCCAATTTGGATTTGAAGTGTATTTGAAAAATTTAGAAATAAATTATAAACATTTCTAACTATAAATCCTTCAAAATACGAACTTTTTTAAATAAAAAGAATTTTATTAGAAATCTGTATTATCATCGGAGAAGGTAACGGATCGAGAAGAGAAATCCACACATAACATGGAAATCATGAAAAATAACATTTGTACATTATTTTGCAAAATCGGAATAAGCAGTACCAGCTTGAGATACAGAAATAAATATGAAATACATTTGATATAATTGTGTTGAGCAAATGGAAATAACCATCTACAGCCGACGGGGAATACACGGCGTTAGGGAATAAGGGAGTTGGAGAATAGGTGAGACTCCACTGTACATGGATACTAAATTTATCCTCAAATTAATATATATTCAATATCCGTTGAAACTAAATTTACCTATATATTCAGCCTTTTTAATTTTAAGTTTTTATTAGCACCATTATAAATGAATACTTTATAGGTTATGTTAGCAGGAAACTGTACTTTTTTATATTCTAAACTTTTATTTATAATATTTTCTGGCAAAAGAAAACTTCTTACGTTTATTATAAACTGAAGCGTTACTTTTCTCGCAACGAGATCGTTTGCATTCTTGATATATGTGCAAGAGGAAAAACATAGTGAGTCACGGTGAACATTCAGTATAGTATTACTGGGTTTTAAACCCAATCTCTAATGAGATATTAGAAATCACTAATTTTCATCACTATGATCCGTGACCCAATGGGTGATTCTGCTCAGCTGAATCACCTTTTCCTACTTGAATCTACTGGAAGAATTACATGCAAAATCTCCTAACGAGATACAATTGCTTATAATTTAAACTTGCTTATTTGAGTTGGGTAATTACCCATGATAAACTCAAAGAACAAAATAGAAAAATTATTCTCCTTTTCGAAAACTGGATTTAATCATTTTTACTCATAACTAAATTTTACAGTATTCGATAATTAAATAAAAAGAACAACGTTCGTCTCAATGAGCCATGCTCTTAATGAGAAAAGGCAGAAAACGTCCTAGTAAAATACTATGCTCATTCACAGAATTTAAATCCCACTTTATAATTGAATTTAGGCAGGTATTTCCCTACGGCGAATTCCCGACTATTTTTTCGGGAAATGACGTGAAATACCTGGAAGCATTAAATCACGGGGGTGAAGCCTCGTGATAAAACTTGGAAACAAATATTGCCAATATGGCCGCTTATGGAGCGACACGTGCGCTCATGTGTGAACTGGGGGAACTAAAATTGCAAGCGGCCGAGCGGGCGGGATATTCAGATTTGAAATATTGGACTTAATAATGTTGTCAATAATTTGTGATACCGTTTATTGATATCATTACATACAACAATTGAAGTAAAAAATAACATCAATAATTGGCATTACAAATTATCGACAACATTATTGGTAAATCGAATTTGATAAAAATTATTTAAAAAAAATAATAAATAAAGATTCTGAGCATGTGTTTTTATTCGACACAAATCACTGTATGATTACTTCTTATTTTGTCGTGGATTTGAAGAAGTATCGTGAAGGTTCTCGTAGGGAAAAAGCCCTAATAAAACAGTAACACGACCCAATTTAGAGGTTATGTTACATTCTTCACAACCGGCCTGGCGAATTCTAAAGTCTTGAGACCTGGCGCAAGGCACTTGATTTTACTGGTAATTCTTTTCGAGATAATTGAACAATTATCGTTAAGAATTCACGATTATGTTTATTGGGAAGTCTAAGAATTAGGGTAAAAAATAGCGTCAATCTTCAACGTTTTCAACCATGATGTTTCCAACTGTCAGTTTTCAGTCCTACCAAGCTGAAAATTCCTGTACAGGAACCTGGGCAGGAACCTGATAGGTTCCTTTGGAGGTTCCTGTAT